>JAODUG010012692.1:10810-24528 GCA_027564795.1 Aphredoderus sayanus | reverse complement strand
AGGAAGCAGAGAAGAGTTTGTAGCGAAACTCAGAATCCAGTAGGGTGGAGTTCCTGTGCTCCGTGGAAGCCAGAGACATTTCTTCAAGAGAAACTGGAGCCATTGCTGTAGCCATCATTTCAGTCTGTGGGATGTAAATAAAACAATATTGAAGTTTTAAAAGAGAGGTCTTTCCATCATCGGCCACTGTGGTACTGTATGTATAATGGCAAGGGATGGATACAGTTCCCGTGTTTGTGTATATTTCTAAGTCATTAAAGTGCAAAGCATGGGATCTTATAGGTTTTATAGGCTACTCAAATGTGGTCTGCAAGTGGGTAAAAACAAATCAGTGTTTTTATAAAAACATATAGAGTATAGAGGTCTACCTTAAACCCACATATTAGTACTGATGTATGTGAGGTATTAAAAACAGTTGTTTTAAAGTAGGCAGGACACCATCAGTGGTACAGTGAAGTGACTTGTCAACAGTTAAGTACATTAGTCAACAGCTGAATGGCTCATAATGTACATCATTGGGGCTAGCTTAGTTACTAGCATCATACCATTACATATCAAGTCAACATGCCATGCTTCTACTCAAATTGCTTAGAGCCATTCTTACCATTGCAGTGCAGAAAGGATATACAGACAGATGTACACAAGACACGAGTAAGTGGACATTTTGGAAATATGTGGTAGTGACTTGAGGTCATCTGAGTCACCCATTGTCCTCGTACATTATGAGAACAATATTTTACAAAAACTTCCTGTAAAAACAAAGACCATATTGGGTTCTTCTAGTTCTGTTGCATGTACTCTTTAGCCTAGTGAAAATATGCAGTTAAACATTAATGCAGTTTATCATGAAGGGACATTCTCACTGTTAGGCTAGTTATGAGACAGTATAGTCCTTTTGCCATTGGTTTTTCAAATCGGTAATTAACTGATTAACTGACTACTAATAACTACTACTAAGGCTTGTTAGCCTTCATGAACACTGATGTGATTATTCTATCGGAATGTGTTTACTATGACTAATGTATGTCTTATTCAGCTATTGAAACAATGTACTTACAGTAAATCATAAAATGTCCAATCAGAATGTACACACCCAACCATCGTAGGCCTGCATATATCATTTCTAGGGTAGAAGGTAAAAAACTGTGACAATACTGTAGTGTAGATTTAGGCTATTAGCTATTCCAGACGTACAAATGTCTATTAGTTCATGTTGAAATCCCTTTGGGATTCAGACACAAAGCCTCTCTGAAACCTATATACCGGTAGCTCCAACCATCTGTAGTTCCCTACAGTACATTGGTGCTTAAAATGTATCACATTCTAAATGTATGAGACCTTTTACTAAACTATTTCCTTGACAGATTAATTATAATGAAATATAACCTTAGACAATAGACACACAAGTTAGGTATAGTAATTATTGTAATACGCTTGCTGTCAATTTCACCAAATAATCCAGTGTTTCTACACAGACCTGGCTCCGTACTCAAAGTGCTGTAGACCACACTACACAACAATATCCTAGCTTCACAGTACAAGTGTACTGCGGAGCTTCTGAGGGAGCAAACTATGGCATTAAAGGGAGCGAGCTATCAACAAGCTTGAATGACCAGCATGACAAAAATGACTGACTATGCCTTCAATGCTGAAAGAAATTACACCCTGTGCACATCCTGTCCTCCTATCCAGGACTACAATATTGACAGTACTTACCAGACAATACTTCACTTCAAGTACTATAGGTTAACTGTATGTCTTCTTTTTCTTATTCAAAAAAGAGAAGGTAGCCTATAAAAAGTAAAGCACAGCAACACAGACTGAAACAGACTGCCGTGTATCTCAAAGCCAAAGCACACTGCTTTGGCTTGGCGTGTGTGATGCTTATCTAGTTACTTTAACCGTGATGACACAATACACTTTCTCCCTTCCTTCCTTCTTTGAGTGCTCCCAAGCTACATGGCATGACTTGCAAATCAATAGGAATTACCTGTTCTGGGCAACCCTGGACTTTTTCAAATATTTACACACTTCTTTCCATCTGTTTGTCTTTATGGTATCTTTTCATCCTTCAACAACTATTGTTTGTATTCACCTTCCATTCATTCCCCTGCTTTTCTTGGATGACCAGTCACTTCCTACAATCACAATTTTTATACATTTAGAGAAGGTTATAAACCATATTCGTAAAGTGCTAACTTATGTGAGTCATTAAAAACTGAACAAGAAGGGAGGAGCAGTACTGGTCAACAGGATCAGTGGATTGGGCAACACTATCATTTTCATTTACATCTGCATCATTCAGTAGACATTATCTAAAGCAACTTACAATAAGCACATTTGTTAAAAGTGGAATAGGTTTTGCATTAGATGGAGAGTCTAACAAACTGCATTTTTTAAAGGTGGAGTCAGTGTCAGTGATTGTAGGCACTGAAAATGTATACTTGCTAGCTGCCCATTGTTTTTGGTATTTCTACACCAGATTAGAGCTATAAATTGAGTGCAATTTATTAGAAGTTACATAGACATTTGTCAGTGAGTGAAATGCTCTGATAATATCTACTCTGGTCTGCCTCTGTATACATTTAGATTTTGCCAGCAACCACAAAATTCTGACCAATCGGGACCTCATTTCCATTGGTACAGCAAACCTACCTTGCCTATCAATGAAATGAATGTGCACACACCTACAACAGGTTTGTTATTGGGTTGCAATGGCAGATCAATGGGCCCAGAGGGAATGGGTAGAAGAGGGGGTGGGTTTTGGCACTCAAATTCGACATACAGCAGCTTTTGAAATACTACCCCTCAGGGTGTGACATTCTTTAACATGCCTTTACAATCTGTAATGTGGGAAATGAGCGTAGTCGCCCATGTTGACTACAGTTTGACGGGTTTGTAAAAACTTGTGTTGTGACAGCAGGGTAATGTTTGGTCGCCAAGCATATTTTAGGGGTTTGCCTCGTAAAATATGAAAAACCCACTAATTACACATGTAGGCCTATATACAGTTAGAAATGATAGGACAATTGTGAACCATGGTATGAACTAATCATTTACTAATTAGGTATGGTCGCCTACAATACACTTACGGCCAGCAATGTATAAAACATAAACACGCTTTACTTACCTGAAAATGTTCGCTTTTTTCATTTCATTTCAGCTATAAACTGGACAAATTAAACATTGTAAATTAAACATCTGCATCAGAAGCAAACGAGATAGCGGACTGTGGACTGCATGCTTGCTACGTTCAGTGAACTTTTTTACACCTTTCCTAGGAATCCTTCTTGAACTAGCCAGTTTCAGAGACGTTAATTTGGCGTGGCGAGTGTTGCTCAATGGCAGAATGAAACAGGCATACCTTCAGAGAACCTTGGCCAAATATAACCATATTTTGATAGATTTTACACCTGTCGTTAATCAAAGAAATACACGGTGAAAAGACGTTTTGAGGGCTTTAAAAATCATAAAGGAGCATGCTCCCAGACACCCAGTAGATGCTCCGCCATCCTATCCACTCTAATGACATCCCTGGGAGGCTAGTCAGATATGCTAAAGAATAGCTTAGATTAATATTGACATTGATATAAGAAAATGAAAATGGAAAAAACACGTATCTTCACAATACAGTCACTGGCCACAGCATATATAACAACATATTTAGGTATTTATGTTTACCTTATTTTACCAGGAAATCCCTTGAGATTGAAATCTACTTTTCATGGAAGACTTGGCCAATATAGCACACCGTTACAAAGTTTTTTCATAAAAACATTTTTTACAAACGCTTTGATAAATATAAAAAAGTAGAATAGACATAGACGCAATGACACTTCAGTTACACCGTTTATAAAAACGTTTAGCTCTCTCAGGAAGACAAAGACATTAAGTTGTGAAACGTGCAGTGGAAAAGTTGCGTCATAACCTGTTTGTACAGGAATAAATTAAATGTATTCATTCTGATCTCTACATTGAGTCACCCAGTCAGCGTTCCAAGAGGTCTAGCCAGGTTATCTGAAACAACAGGTATCTTTGCAGACCCTTGAATAATACGTTTAAAATGAATACACAACACGTCATAAATGAGTGGATGATGGCAATCTGTTATTATATATACGGTTTAATACCATTATCATATTACATTGTAGTAGGCTATATATGTATTATACGATCATTCCATCGAACATTATTTTCAGTCTTCAATAATCTTATCATGGTTATTTTCACCACTAGGGGGTAGAAGAGATTTAAAAAAAACTAGAGGCTGAAAGAGTTATATATACATACAGGTAGAACTGTTAAAACATCACTGACAGTATGTGTACTGGATGAACCCCGAAAATATGTAAGGCATGCTCAAGAGCAACCAGCCACATGTTTTAAATGTTCGAGTCCATGAGAACCCTGCATCTCATGACAGGTTCTCATTGGCTCCACAGCAGAATTCCTTGATTACCGTTAACAATCTAGGAATTAACAAGACCCCCCAAATTTACGGCTGATAGGCCTACAGTATTATGGCTTGGCAGTGGAAGAAGACCACGGGACTTTGGTGGTTGTGCCATGAGCAGACATGATGTGCCTCTGTTGGACAGATCATATGCGTTCACTGGGCAAGTGAATACAAAATACATGTATAAATAAAGAACAGTTATGTTTCAGGTTATTTTCTGCAACCAAATATAATAGACCAGTGTTGCCTAAAAATAACCTGTGTTACAAAAACATTTAATTGTTTTAGGTTTGTAATTCCACTCCGCAACCTGAATGCTATAAGTGACTGCACTCCCCTCTGCTTCACCTTCTACAAAGCTCCTCTAGGCTCACACTGTTGTCTACCCCTCCCCCCACCGCGACATTCACTCACATGCTTCATCATGTTTCAGAAACATAAACAGTGAGGCTGTGGTGGAACTTTGAGCCTCTGGGGCCACTATAATACAATAGTGCACCTTTTAACCCTCCCACTATCCTAAGCCAACCGCGGAATGTAATTAGTCCGTGTTGTGGTTGGCGCCCTCTAATGGCGAGTGCACCGGGTCATTTTGACCCACAGGACTGCACCACTTTGTTTGTGTTCCCATTTACAGACCCAGACCCGATGTTTCTACACAACGGATTATGTTTGTCAGTGTGCCTGCAATGGCCTCTCGCTAGTTCTCTCATTCCACCTGTCAAATAAACTTCCCAATAAGTCTATATTAAATATATTAATGTCACGACTGCCCTCTAGAAGCCGGTCAGTGCCTCATGCAGGCAAGCCTCCCCCCCTTCCTGGTGTTCCGCGTTGCTGCACTGGGTCACACCATGGAATCTCCCCATGGAATCTCTGGGGCCAGTGGTCATATCCTCGATGACCATTGGCTGACAGAAACACGGTATGCTTGCTGCGGTCCAGGTGTGCCAATACACATGGAGAAAGAATGCTGGCGGGATCTGAACAGCACTTTCTTTTATGGGATAGTGGGCTGCTATTCCACGGGGAAGAGGGACGGGAGGAATTTGTCTCTCGCACCTCTTCGCCCAATCAACACCTTCTCACAGACACTCCTTCATCCCACCAAAATCTACACCCTTTTCCTTGAAAGACATGCAGTTCGTGGCAGCGATATCTGCTATTTGACCATGTACTGTATACAATGAGAGCAAGGGCATACAAATGAAAAAGGAGATGAGAATGGAATAAAGAGGAATAAATTATAGATAGGGAGTGTTTAGAGTTAGGTGTTTTTTTTTTACTATCAGAGTGTTCTGGGACTGAGGCTGAGGTTAGAGGAATCTGCCCCTGCGGTGTGAGAGAGAGAGAGCCATGGGGTGCAAGCTAGATAGGCTAAGGCTAAGATGCTGGGAGGTTGGTATGGCCATGAAGAGGAGGATTTGGGTATCACAGTGTTTCCAGACACACTGTGAAAGTATTTCTGCCTCTGTTATGTCCAGCTGAAAAAGAGGCAACTACCCACTACCACAGAAGTTCATACTTTGAATAAATATAATATTTTATTTTATCTGAACACAATTTTGTTCAGGCTTATGAGAACGCTTTGAATGTAAAATAAATTAATATTGCATGCAATGTCATGCAAAGTCATTGACTACACATTGACCGTCATTGGACTTTCGGCAAAAAATATGATTTGCACTGATGGCAGTGGCTAATGTTCAGCAGGAGAGATTTTTTAGGTGGGCAGGGGACCAAACTGTACTTTTTATTTTGCATAACTTGTGTAATTGTTGTAACACTAAAAACGTATATAGTGTATGAGATAGGCCTATTGAAATGTTTATGATGCCATGGACTAACAACAATCAACAGACACTAGATAACATGCCTACATGATCACTGTCATTAGATATCATTTCCCAATTTAAAAAAATAAAGCTGTCAACCAATGTATTTGAAATATGCCTGTTCCTATAACGTCTAATGTCCAATCCTATATTACATGCCAGGTGCAAACAGCCTACTTACAGGTCAGGTGTAGTAACCAATGGGGGTGGTATTTAGTGAGGGTTCAATTGCATTGCACAGCGGACTAGTTGACTAGAGAAATGAATTGCCAATCGCGTGATGGTCATCAGAATAGGCAAAAATACAATGAAGTCATAAATGTAGATATTCAGTCATAACTAGGAATGTTACCCCCACCCCGATAACCCCCGTCCCCCCCACCATCTGCGCCCCAGCCAATGTTTACCTGTTGTCACTGTCACGTCAATTTTACCCTGGCTAAATGTTGTGTTTGTTATATTGGTTATACAGTATGTGAGTTGGACAGCAGTATACTGTAGCGTACCCAGCTGCAGATTCAGAGAAGAACCATAATACTGTACCACCCATAACAGCCACTGGCTGGACACAACTCTGGCATAACGGTATTTTTTTTATTTTATTCTCAAATAAAAGTGAAAGAAAATGTCAGCATTGGTATCGGATAAATTGTTATTTTAGACATCGGTTTTGTTACTGGCCTAGAATTTCACAATCGGTGGATCCCTAATTATTTGTGTGCAAGTTTCTTTGGGTAAGAGATTTAGCTACATTCTAATCATTTGTACATGACACTGCATGTTGTACATTGTGGATCCTTGGCACTGCGGATCCTAGGCACTTTATTTATGCCTTGTAGATATTCCAAGACCTTTCCGTTAGTGCCTGCACAAGAACATTTTAAAAGTTTTAATCAAGAGCAATTGCTCAAATGCTTTGTAGGCTAACAATCATTATATACTTATTCATTATTTAGTATTGTCTTTGTATCTCATTATATTGTACAACAGTTCATGGCTGGGGGGAGAGGGTGAGCAAGTCTGTGTCTGTATTTTATATTTGCTGCGTATGTTCGATGCTCAATGTTGTTGTTCTGTTTTTTGTATTGTACTTGTGTTTAAAGACCCCCCTCGACAATGAGATGACAGTACATCTCAATCCTTCCCATAAATTCATAATTAATTAATTCATTCATTCATGGATCCTTGTTGGAGAAATCAAATGTGCTGATGTGCAGAAGATGGATGGAGCTTTTCCCCAAAGGTGCTAATTGTCTGTTTGTCTTCCGGTGCGGAGAATAGCTGGCCTGTAACTCATTACAGGCCAGTCGCCATTGGAACAATAACATCAACATTGATTCATAGAAACTAAAGAAGAAAAGAAAAAGCATCAATGCTTTCAATATCAAATACCTTTCAATATCTAGTGTACATATTAAAGTTTGTTCATTGAGACATAAACATAATGCCACAAACATTAGCAACACACACACAGAGACACGCACCCACAGGCATACACACGCATAAACACAGACAGACCTGCATTACTATTTCTTGTCATGGTGTTCAGGTGTCTGGGCATGCCTGGTTATGGTCCTGGATTTCAAGAGATTCTCAAAGGATTTAATTTCTCTTTGAATTTTTGCAAACTTTATTTGGCCTTTTCCCACCTGGAGAGAGATCAACAGCCTAACAATTTTTTCACCTCATCTAACCCATTACGTCAAATGATATGATTGCAGCAATATAACCTTTAGACGGCGAGGAATGTTTAATGAGGGAGAAACAATGGCTTGACTGTAAGAGTCTCCACAAAGGAGTGTTTTTATTGCACAACCATTCAAGGTACACCCGACATGCTCTACTGTAGATCAATGTGGAGGGGAAGGTTTTGGCCATCCCCCTCAACAGCCTTCAACTGTTCATTTTCAATGGGAACACAACTAGGAAGAACTTTCATCATTGGAGCAGAGACATTGTGCAAGGCCCTCTGTTGGTTTAGGGATTTGCAAGATGATGATTATGAAATGTGGGAGATTAAAAATAAACACTAGACTGTACTGTAAAGGTGTGTACACCACACCTTTACTACAGGAAATATAATAACAAAAATGAAAAACCACCCTTGAAACAGGCATACTGCATGCATGCACTCTCTTGTGTAATTCTTTTATTGGTCTTTTCTCTTGTTATGATTTGTCTTATTATTCATATTTTTTAACTTTTGTGCATTTAATTGATTAACTATTCATTGTTCTGTCTGTCAAACACTTGCTTTATAAATGCTCTACACATGCTCTATAAATAAAGTTTCTTCTTCTTATTATTATTATTAATGCATGAGAGCGACTGAAGCCCGATTAAAAAGCATCAAAGTGTGGTGACATGGTGGATGTGGCAACTGCAGAATGATCAAGCTGCTCTCCAGGCTCATCCCCTGACCAGAGACCTGATGGGAAGTCCAGTACTGCTGCGTTGCCTCTGCTAAACCCCAACAGCCTGTCACTCAGCCCGTTCGCTACCCACCAGTCTACTAAGAAATGAAGGAAACTTGACCCTTCTGTTGTTCTTATTTTATCTTATTATGCCACCAAATGGCGCCATCTGATTGTATCTGATTGTGTTGTTGTCTTTATTGTCAGTGCTGTGTGTATTTATTTCTCTATTAATTATTTCTTTATATATTTGATTGTTTTTTCGTGCCTTTTCCTCCTGTTGTCCTCGGGTTTCAAACACACACCTTGTTGTGCCAGCAGTGCACATCATATGTCTGTGTAAGATGTAGAATTAGGATTGGCGCCTTCTATCTGCCACAAAGAGCTACTGCGTTGGGTCAGTTTGACCCGGAGGACAACAGGGGGGTTAAAGTATAGTAAGTGATTGTAAGCTAATACACCTTTCGCCAAATTAATTAAATATCTCCTCACGGTCCACTATAGCTGTGTGTGTGCTGAAAAATATTACGCTGCTTCTACACAGCCCTGGCTCCGTAAATAGGAGCACAAACAGGTGGTGCAGACTGCAGACAGCAGCAATATCCTAGCCTTCGCAATGCATTTCCAATGTGTGGGGCAGAGCTAATGAAGGGTGATGTGTTTTTGTTTTGATTGAGTTCAAATATCAACAAGCTTTCTCCTGAATGATTTACTATACCTTTAATTTTGTTTTCCGTTTTCGTTGGGCAATGTGGCGAGTCTTATGCCACACTAGTGGGTATAAGACTATTCATAGTTGTTCGTCTCTGCAACCTGGATTCATTCGTCGTCACCGGCCATGAGTGTATAAGAGAGGCGGGACCTTAGTCGGGAAGGGCGTTCTTTTTGCGGTCAGACCGCGTAGAGTCATTCCAAGGGGTGGGTCGTCCGGCGCAGAAAGGAAAACCCACCTTTTTCATTGTTACAGACACGGTGGAATGTGATGGTTTGATCTTACTGCACAGGGAGGGGAATATAGAGGAAAGGAACACGGAAAGAAAATCTGAGAATGACCACCCCCCCCCCTCGCCCCTCTTACTTGCTGGTCTTGTCTAACCGGACGAATTTGTGGAAGAACTTGGGATTCCCGTCACACAGTCCTCTTGGCCGCATTGAATTATCCGACTGAGACCGTGTGAAGTTGTGGATTAACCTGCGTCTCTTTAACTTTCCATCTGAGCCCGTGGCTACAGTAAGTTCACATGTTTATCTGTGTATATTCTTCGGGTTTTCTGGGTGGATGACCGGTAACGGGTTAAAACACCGTACGGGACTGCAGAAGTCTGAACTGCGGCAAGTTTTCACCCCTCCTCCTCTCCTGTTCTGTCGTAGCCAAAAGGAAGCATCCAGGACTGCGGCGAAAACCAGGTGGCAAAATGTAGCGGTGCGTAGGCTACACTTAACATAACAACATTATATAAACAACAACAAATTGACCTTTCGTCTTCACGGCCGAGTGACTTCAGCGTGTCATGTTTTCTGTGTGTATTCGACGTTTATTTTCAGTGGACATAAACATTTTGAAGCCTGTATTTACGTCATCGTTTGCCTTTACGCAGTTATGCGATTTTGTGTGTGTACGCAAATAACTTAGAATGTTCCCTTTTCGCTTCTAACACTGTTCTGTCAACTGTCGGTTACAGTCTACCGGCTGACGACTGTGTAACACATATAGGCCTAATACAAAGTAGCCTATTCACCTAGCCCTCTGTCCGGTTTCCCAGGACACTTAGGGTAGCCTGTATGAATGTAAGAGGAATGTTTACTTTTCCCGATAGGCCTATTAAGCTACAGCAGCCATCGCGCATTTTATCATATCTTCGCTGGGTTAAAATAATTGGTGAGTGGTATACAAGTACATTAGGCTACAGTAGACCTACATGTGGTTGACATCCAGCGGTAGAGGGGCTCACGTCAAAGCAATTGAAACCGTCTTGCATGGGGTTACTAATCTCTTGGGCAGTTTGGAATGAGAGTTCATCAACTGCCAATTAAGCAATGTTTTACAGCTGTATAGACTGACCTCTGCTAAGGATTATGTCGTGCTCATGTTTCTGTGTGCAGTGGCAAGGCCTTGCGTAGCAAACAAGCTCAACTTTGTTATTGCTGTTAAATTTAATTAGCTTTGGACTATTCCATTTTCCCCCCATAATAGAAACGTTGACATGCCACATTTTCCCCCGACATGTCACTTTGGATATTGTGAGTTTGATGGGAAGTGTTGCACTGTGCAGCTACAGTTTAATGCACACCCTATTGTGAAGAATGAATATAAAACACTGTGACACTGACTCTGCACTAATTCACTAAAACATATATCTAGGTGTGTGAGTCAGCTGTCGAAATTACACTGGCAGTGGTGGAATACTAATCTGCCAGGTGGGGCTCATAAAATGCTCTGCTGGGAGGGAGATGGCAGGGACCTGCCTTGACCTGTTTCAGACATGAAGGAGGCGAAATCACTGATGCCTTTCCCGTAAGGCTGTGCCCAGCCACCAGCTGTAGTGTGCAGCAGGCAACCAGCTTCACTGCCTGCCTGCTGACACCATTCGTGATGGAGAAAACAGGAATACCAAAAAGCCAGGCTGCCAAACTGCCGGTTGGGCACAGCCATGTGCTTAAGAGTTTTCTCTGGCATGTGACTCGATGGGAGGATTATTACACAGCCTTTGGAGGGAACTGACCTATTTCATTTCACCTCAGTTCAATAACATTATGTGAATTTTGAGACTTTGGAGAATTTAACTTTGCATGAGGAAGATGTTCCCTTTGACATTTGCAGTAGTTACTGATCATGGCCGCCCACTGTCACAATTTCTATTGTCAACTGTCAAACCGCTACCTGGGAGACTACTTAGTCAGCCATTATTGTCAACAAGTGAACACAAACAACAGTTTTGGTTGGCCCGATCTGGTTATTGTCGCCTGAGTAATAATTATCCCCCTTCTCTCCCTTTATGGCCCAGGCCGTACCACGCATGATTGGTTTTCCACTTCGTGGAACGCTGCAACCGCCCAATGAAACTGCCTGGGCTGCTTTGGGCGAAACCAAAAACTAATCATTATGGGTGTCCAATAAGGGTAATTATCAGACTAAGAGCTGGACCTGGGGATTACTGAGTGGCTAAATGACTGCCCTGGGGATTAAATAAAAATATTGAGGTTTTGTGCCTGACAGAATCCAACTGCTGGGTGCGTCCTCTTCTGCCTGACGGTGGTAGCATTACTGCCTTTCAGCACTTCAAGCTTTATATAATGTAATGCCATGGATACTGGTGTGGAAGGGCTCACTTTACTGTGCCATTACATAAGCCTTTTTGAGCAGGGGAAAAAATGCAACAATTAGCCTTTTAAATGAAGCCAAACTGGAGGAATGGATTCTCCTAGTAGTAAATGGTGGCACTTCCAAAGGACACAATATTACATGACATTTCAAGACTGTACTATTACTAACCTGACGTGATTGTGGAAATGTGATTACTTTAGTTATATAAGAACAGCAAGTTTTTCACCAGAGATGGTGTAAATAATAGACACAGCTTAACCTCATTCAGGCTGTGTGTTGCTTTAGGAATAAGTTGGCAGTGGGTCAGTATAGCAGTCCAGTTTTGTCACGTACAGCATAAATCATATATGCCATCAGGTTGTAACGGATAGCCCAAATAGAATTAGGCCCGGACATGTGCCAGTTGTTATTATTAGTGCTTTAAAGCTTTGCTTTTAGACTTTGGTAATGCTCGCACACAGAAATAGACAGCCAGAGGACACACACACACACACACACACAGAGGGCAAAGGATGATGTTGCAGCTGTTTTAAAAAAAAAAACGGGGTCCATCTTGAAATAGCGCAGATGAATCATGGTCTCTTGGAGGCTTGTATTAAAGCCCACACACACGTTTTGGGTGTGTGTGGGCTTTAATACAAGTGTGTGTGTGTGTGTGTACACGAGAGATAATGTAATAATGGGTTCAGTATCCGGGATAGAGGCTTCTGTTGACAATACGCAGACCAGCTGGACTTACTGTCTGTCTTTCTGTTGGCTGGATAAAGAATGGACACTTATGTGTCTTCAATGCACGAGCATTCCTTGTTTAGTAAATGTGCATGTTAACACATTTAATGCCCTTTTGTTTTTAACAGTGTCGCATTGTTGTTGTTGTTCCCAAGACTCTGTGTTTATGGCTGTTTTTTCCTTGGTTTTCACCGCTTGGCCTCTTACAAGGTTTCCTCCCAGGCCCTCCCATCCTCTACCCATAACCCCCTGTCCTTGTTTCACTGCTCCTCTTCTTCACTGCCTGTTTGTTCTCCTCTTACTCCTCTCTCCTCCACTTCTTTTCCTCTCCTCCTTGTCCTTCCTGCCCTCTGCCAGCTTTTTTATCAGGTAGGGACCAGTGACACAAGCTGGGCCCAGAGTAATTTCTGCTGAAGTTCAAAGTACTTGATCTCCGCTCTGTTTAACTGTGTGTGAGAAAATACGTATGCTCTGCACTGCTCTCAGCCATGTAGATCTGTCATCAGATACTAGAAAACGAGAGTGTCAATCACTCAGCAAGCAGCCTGCTCTATAGCTCAGTACTGAGTGTTCACACACCTGTTTGTTACTTCATTAGCGCACGCACACACACACACACACACACATGCGCACACACACACACACACACACACAGTGGGCCAGTGCAACCGATATGTACTACCATTATTCTGAAAGTAGTCCATTTAGCGTCAGAATGGATCCTGTTCACACACGTTGTTGTGTGTGGTCTGTAATTCTCTGGCTCTGGGGCCTCCTTTCTAATCCCCCAAAGTGTGCCAGTGGGCCCCTCATTACTTGCTACTGTGGCCCTAGGCTGGGCCCTAGGCTGGGCCCTAGGCTGGGCCTTAGGCTGGGCCTTTACAGGGCCTTGACGGGGCCTTGATGGGGCCCTAGGCTGGGCCTTGACGGGGCCCTGGGCTGGCCCCTGAGCTGGGCCG
>JAODUG010012684.1:10741-24529 GCA_027564795.1 Aphredoderus sayanus | reverse complement strand
CACACACACGCACGCACACACGCACTCACACACACACACACACACACACACACACACACACACACACACACACACACAATTTCCTGCCTGATCTGTTCTTT
Source organism: Aphredoderus sayanus (assembly GCA_027564795.1). Taxonomy (NCBI): domain Eukaryota; kingdom Metazoa; phylum Chordata; class Actinopteri; order Percopsiformes; family Aphredoderidae; genus Aphredoderus; species Aphredoderus sayanus. The sequence goes on along the minus strand of JAODUG010012684.1, from coordinate 24,428 downwards.
CAGGAGTCACAGATAATGGACATTTTAGGCCTATAAAAACATTTTCTGACAACTTAGCCTTGAGGTTTTGCCTGACAGCGTTTTCATGGCATTTGTCATATACTGCTTTTGGTTTCATTGTTTTTTACAGTATCTTGATTTTATAGGCTAAATAGCCTATGCAACTGATTGATAAAATCTGCAGAAGTGAATTTGTTGTGTGCATGTACTTGGTGAAAAAACTTTTATTTAAAACAACTTACAGTTCAAATATGTAAGCGGTTGGCAAAGATGCCAGCATATCAGAACCAAGATGTTTTCAGTCATAATCATGCACAGAAGACTTCAGGACTTCAGGAGGTGTAATTATGCAGGGACATCTGGGAAACATCTTACATCTGAATGGATAAATACATATTAAGGAGTGCTTGATATTGTTTTAAATGTTTTTCTAGGATCTCTTCAGTTAAGTGTTAGCTTGTTTGCAATAGTGACATGGTAATTGTCTCGAGCTATAAATAAATATCAAACTGCCACTAATGAGATGTGAGCGTTTATACAATTCATTGCTATGGGCCTTGGTTTATTCATGACAAGGTTGACAAAAGGAGAACATAGTGTAAATGTTGTACTTCAGGAGTGGAGTAAATCCCCAGAGAGGCTGAATAGCCTACTTAGAGAATGAATAAACAAATGTATGGTTGTCTATACTACTGTAGCATTCTTTATTGATTATATTACATTTTGTGTCCTACTTCCGTTCTTAAAATATGTGCTTTCGAGCTAGGTGAATAGTCAGAATGTATTATAAAGATTGTGAACAACCCCCTTCATATAGTTACTGTATACACAATGTTTATGATTAAAAAAGAAGATGAAGGTACAGTACACTCCAAAATTGCTTTAAAGCTCTTCTTAGAACCCTTTAGTTAGATATAAAATGGCCAGCAAATTCCTGCAGTGGAAGAACTAGGCCTTGTGGGGACAATTTCAGACATAAATCAAGGAGTGCCTCTTTAAAGAGGTGCAACCTTTATATAACCTGGTGACATGTAGACAGTGGAAAAGGTATTATGTCTGCATGTTTGAACTTTAGATCACCCATATCTAAGGTTTTTATCTAGTTAGCACTTTGATTTTCTTTCATAGACTTGCATCATTGTGCAGCAATAATGAATAACAGTGAGTCTATCATGACTGTTTTTCTTCTTTTCATCTCCCAGTGTGGTTTCGTTTACTTTCTTTACGATCCTTTCTTCTTTTGAACTGTCGTCTCCCCCACCCCTTCATTCCCTGCCCTCTTGTCACCTTTCTTCTCTGCTGTCTCTTCTCCTCTCGTCTCCTCTCCTCTCCTCTCCTCTCCTTTCCTCTCTTCTTCTCTCTACTCTCCAGTTCTCTTTTCAATCCTATATCCTCTCACTTTGAGGGACTTTTATGGTTGTCCCCGTCTCTCATCTCTTTTACAGAAAATCCATTCTTTAACTGTGTTCCCTCCTTTCTTCTGTAGATAAGCTGAGCCACTCAGTGCCCATATATCAGGGCCCCAGGAGAGATCAGCCAGTGTGTGAGGGTGTGGAGGACTTGGACTAAGACAGTCTCTTGTATGATAAACTCTCCACAAAGCCAGCAGTCACATATTTGGCAGTGCTGGCAGTGACCAATGCACTTGTTCAAAAGATATGCTGAGATTTATAGAAGTGAGATGGGATGAATTGTAAGTGAATAGAAAGATAACCGTGAAGTGGATGTGAACTTTCACCTAATTGCGAGGCACAGTGATTGTGATGATGCACATAGTTACAGACAAATTATTGCAATATGTTTAAGCACTCTATGTAAATAATACATGTGTAGCCATGTTAGTTGTTACATTAGTTCATAATTACAGACTTCACATTATGTCAAATAACTAATACTTACTATGTCTCTGATATGGCTCAGTCATATGGATAAACTCAGTGACCCCTCAATAAAGCACTTTGGTTGACATAAATTCAGGCCTTTGTAATGACTAATCTCTGATACAATCTTAAAGGAACTATACTCTTGTCTACTAGATGCCCCTTCAGCCACACACACACACACACACACACACACACACACACACACACATGCACATGCACTTACATGCATGCACAGCTGGACCAACTATACAACAACAAAGAACAGAGGATCTCAGATTACTGTATAACACACAAAGGCAGTGTGATGTCATTCTCTGCTCAGGATGCATTTACTCCATTATATATTTATATAGAAATATTTTTGCTGTTTCATTATGTAATATTTAAAATATCGCATATAACGCCTTTAATGCCTACGAAAAAAGAATATGAAATATTGACCATAGTAATACAGTTCAGTGTTCATAACAGAGATGTTTAACCAAGTTATTATAGTCATTAGTTACACTTGTCATACTGATTGTTTACCAGAGAATGTTTCATTGTCTAAGAATTTAGGACAGTGTTCTGTCACACCACCATGTTATTTAAGTGGAAACATAGGTTTGCTTAAGGCTACATGTACTGTACAGTAGGCTTCATATGGCTAAGAGAAGTAAGATCTTATGGTTGCGCCATCAGTTATGCGGGAAAATATTGTAAGAGGTCAAAGTGAGTTGGCAATAAGGAGTATAACACCTGAGAAGTTTTGCATACTATAAATTGATAAGCTTCCAATTACCCTCCTCTTTTCAGTTTCACTGTCTTATTTTCCAATTCCCTTGGTTGTACATTGTGTCCGTGTAGAGGAAACTTGGCTGACTCACTGTCTGCCATCACAATTCTAACAATATTAGGACAACTGCATTGGTTGATGATATTAGCAATGACGTCATCATTCAGTGCTCTTCCATTTGAATTTAGCTAGATAGTTGGAGTCTTGGTTTTCCCACAAATTATATTACAGGGACAATTCTATTAGCCTTTTAAGTCATGGTAAACCACACAACCAATATTGTTATTTGACTGATAACAAAGATCAAGCGTATCAGGCTCAAAGTAGGGTTTCCTGAATGTGTGAACCTCAGGAAGGCCATGGGCTGACAATGGGCAAATATACAATATATCTTTAGAGAGGAGAGGATTTCTCAAAAAGCTGTTCTGGAATGTTCTATTAAGATTAGCCTCAGCGGTCCGAACGTCTCCTCTCTCATTTGTCAGACTTGTACATACCCTTTGCATTTACAGCAGGTTTTAGGCCAAGGGTGTTTGCAGAATCCAGTGACATAAATGTCTGCCATGGGGAAACAAGGCAGAGGGAATATTCTTGTTCAGAGGGGCCCTCAGCAAATACCTTAAAAGAAAGATGTCTGATTCCAGCAGTGTGGTGTTCTTAAAGGAGAAGAGAGAGGGTTTCACCATAGTATGGTGAAACCCTCTCTCTACTCCTCTACTCCTATAGGTTCAGAACAATGTACAGCAAGAACATAAGCAAAAGCAGGTGGAAATAGCTTATTTGAGCAATTGATTGTTATGGAATATGTGGATGCCAAGATTAAAATGTATACAAGTTTTGACAATACACACTGTACATTTTGAGAAATATATTTTCTATAACTTTCTGGAGCATCACCAACTACACACTAGCACCTTGTGACCTGTACTGAGAACCATTACCTTATACATGACTTAAGACCAGGCTTTTATTTGCCTGACACTCCCAACAGGACTCCATTGCAGTAGTGCGTACAGTATGTGATGTTACAAAAGCATGTATTATATGGCTAATTAGAGTCTCTGAGTCTGGTGTGTTGAAAGTTGGGGTTGTGATGAAGATGATGAAAATCAACTTCATCAGTTATGGGAGGTATAAGAAAGTGTAATAAACATTAACACATACGAAAACAAAGTTTAAACATATGTCTTAAAACATTATATGTTTCTTATATGCTGTGGCAGATTCTCTCCGTCCAATAAGCCACCAGACACGCGCGCGCACACACACACACACACACACAGTATGACCATATTACAGTATTTCCAGGTCTACTGGCCCCTCCGTGTGGTGAGAGTCAGGAGTTGCTTCTCATACGTTTGTGGACAGTATCATGTCACATCATATTAGATAAAAGCCCTCCCGTCTGCATTGGCCTGGTGACACACAGTGCACAGTACACACTGAGGTCATTAAATCAAGCGTAACATACACAGTATAACACAGCAGACTCCAGCTTGAGAGCCTGTTTTGGTATGATACAGTACAATAGCTGTATAGCAACAGGGTGTATTAAACAGGGTCCAGGAGGATTAAAGGAAGGTAGAGATGTACAGTAGACCCTTGAGCATGCGGCAGCCAATGAGACTTGAGACACAGCAAATGAGGCTTCTCACCCAATTGACAGACTTCTATAATCCATCGCAAATATGGCTCGTGATTCATGTATTGCAGATACGAATACCAAATTGGAATAAGTGACAATAGGGACACGATCCCTGGAGTGTACGCTTTGTCCAGACAGACATTATGTGTGAGGAGAGAGATTAATAAGCTTATTTAATTCAGCAGATCCTCTGTCCATCACTTTTAGCTATTTGTGTCATCTCTTTTATTCAAATTGAACCGTCTCTAAGGGATCATTAAGATTCTCCAGAATACAGTATATTCTCAACACAGTATGCTATTTACAGCAGCAAACAACATCAAAGTGGGTATTGTTATTTCCTACAAGTTTGTTTATTTTATTGTTTTTGTTAAACGGTGAAGGAAGCGAGATTTTATTATATCTGAGTATTTAATCAATAAAATACATTTATCCAACACCTATTTCAATGGGTGCAACGTCCAAGCAGGATGTGTGTATTTTGCATAATATTGTACTCTGCAACACAGCCTGGCTACACCCTGTTTACCCATCATATTCTGTGATACCCAACTGTGCCTACAGACACTTAGCCTGCTCTCCCATTTTAACTTTTCCCGCCATGTGAGCTTGCAGCCAGTATTACCAACCCTTTTGGCTGTATTCCATAGTTGGGTTAATTAACATTTGTTTACCTGTGGGTGTCACACATACCCAACCCCTTGGTTTCCTGTAAAGACTTCTATACATTTTTCCTGTCCGTTCAGATACATTTTGGCGGTGCACTGTGGGTGAATCTATGTGTCTCCCTGGATGCGCATCTTTGTATTAATAAAGCCTGGTTCCTGATTTCATCTATCCACAACTTTGACTGGTCTCGTTCCTGTGGGAAGAAATTACCATCAACGGTCAAACGGCAAACATTATATGTGAAGGCCAAACCGAAGAACTGCCACATACTAAATTATCAATTTCTTACGATGGCAAAGATATTAATCTCTCAGCACACTGTGTTTTGTTGACAAGAAAAATAGGCTGATGGTGTCATACAAAATTCAATAAAAGCCTTACGTACACATACACATTATTGAATTTAAACACAGCCAAGCACATTTCTTTATAACTTTTTGACCTCCGCTTCTCCGTTGTTCTAGAACCCTTTCTCTTGCCATCTCTATCACCTCCAAATCTTTCGTTTTTATCTGGAACAGACACTTCTCGGCAACTCCATTGTTTGAAGTCAATTTCCAAGTTCTGTGTCCATCTGTGAGGTGAGCTCCTTTCCATAGAAACCCATAAATCAAGTGGTTACGTCATTCTGCCGCCTGCCATTACACTATAAAGGTGGGCAGCACCAGTGAAGATCACATGCCTTATCTTCAGTGCTGTTGTTTGCATAACACTATCAGTATTCTGTGAAACTGATATTATCACAGTATAAAAAGACTGATAGTAATGCTAGTATTATTAAAATGGTCTGTCTCTTGTTGTATAGTCCCACGTGTCACTTTTACTCCACCCATCGGCTTACATTTTCTTTTATACAAATGATTTTATATAGGTCTATAAGAGAGTGCATATTTCTCGCAAGTGTGTTTCCTGTGTTTGTGCTGGCATGTAGCAATGGATGTGCCTAGAGAGCAACCTCACTTATTTAAATTATCTTTGCTCAGTGTCATGGTGTTTTTGTTTGAAATGTAGACAAATCCACACAAAGGGATACAAAATATTAAAGGGGCTGACAACTCACATGATACATTAAGGACTCACATGAATGTATGTTGGTAGTACTGTACAATGTTTATTCCAGGATGTTAAACCTCTATCTTATCTCAAATGTCGATGATATTTGGGAAAAATTTTTTTTTAAATTATAGCATTCTAAAAATCTGTATCACTAAAGGGAGTTTTATTTGTGTGCAATTTGTTCTTATCTTCCAATGTAAACGGCATACAAGAAATAAATAAAATAGTGAAATTAAACAAACAGTTTCACCTACCAGTAAGCGCCCCCCAAAAAGACGTCAGCTTCTCAAATCAATGATCAAATACATGGAAAATAATAATTGTTAACATGAACTGCAATTGATAGGTGAGTCACTGAAAATGTTAATATGAATCACTGCTCTCACTCATTATAAGGCATTTGAGGCTTCTTGTCTGTAACCTGACATCATTGCATTCATAATTAATTAAAATGACTGTATATACTAATGTGGTACTATAAACTAGATTGTAATCAGTTTTATTAAGTGTCCCATTTCTATAAAGGATTTACTGATGATTTTGATTTTACAAACAGTCTCGCCTGTGTTTGAATGGCCCGGGGAGTATCAGTTCACTAGAAGAAATATTTTGTTGTTGTGGTTAACATTCAGCACTCTTCAGTGGTAACAGTTATATTAGGAGAAACAGCAGTTTGTAGTATTTTCTTTTCCTTGCCAATCCTATCATCATCAAACCCCAAAAAACGATTGTATTCATTTATTGCAGTAATGTTAACTCATTTGTAAGCTCAATTTACAGGGGGATGATATGGAGGAGGTTGGCTCATTCACATACAGAAATACCATTTATAGCAATAAGCCAGGTAAATATCTTATTATTACACAGTGCTTATGGCAACCTAAATCAATTTCAAAAGAGGATCACTGAGAAATAATGAAAGCCGTTATCTATAAGAAACGTGGGACAGCCTATCTGACACATCACATAATTCATGCATGACTTGAGAAATATGCAGAAAATTCATAAGATGACAGTAAGGAAATGTACAATAGACTACAAACAGAAGCTGTGTGGAAGCACCTGCCAGGAATTTCCCTCTGTTTACAGTATAGTATGTAGTATAGTATTTTTTGTAAACACCATTGGAATAGGTTTTGAGTTCTGCTTAATTTGGAAATATGCTACTGTACCTGATCTACAAGTCCATCTATCTCCTGTTTGTAACCTCATTAAGTGCATCACTTCCAGAATCTATACTGTAGCTGTAGCTCTGTGATTACGCCTTTCACAAACACATCATATCCAGATATGACTTACAGTCCAAAAATATTACACTTGTAGCCTACTTTAATGACATTTATATGTATTTTTCTATATTTTATTTAATACCCAGCCTCATCAGTTTTATATTCACTAAAGAATGACAGATGGAAGTCAAGTCCATAGTGAGGCACCTGTTGGAGCTGGACAGATCAGTGTGAGAGTTGTTAAGGCTTATCCTCTTGGCAGGGTCATTGAGGGGAATATATTTGCAACAGCCCAATACACATGGGATGAAGCCTGGCCAAAGCACCCCACCCTCACACCGACTTCAGCATCCAACACACTCTTTATCTGCCTCCTCGTTCAATGACTTCCATGTTATGATTGCAACCAGCTGAGCCAATTACTCATGTTTGTAACTATGAACACTGACAGTGAACAGTGTAGCAACACATATACTGCATCTGTGAAAACAACTAATACATTAAATAAATTAAAATAAAAACAGCACAACTGCGATCACATACGTGTGTTCTCTCTCTGCAGTTACTGAGTTTATAATGGAATGCAGAAGAAAATTTTTGCAGATTTTGTAAATATTATATTACTGGCTGTGTCTCTATAAAATATGGTTTATATAACATAATGGTATAGTTACAGTAGTCAATGCCTATATATTAATTGATCATTATTTTACTAATATAGTGTTTTGAAACACTATATTAGTAAGTTCATTGCAGAGGCTCAAGACCCCTAACTGTGAATGGATGAACCATCTATCAGGGGCTAGCCTCACAGCTACTCCCAGAAGATAGTTAGGTCTCAGGATGGATGAATTTGCAACTTTAGGAAGAAGGATTGACTAGGCTCTCAAATCAGCAGATTTTCAATATGCTCAGAATATGGCTAAAGAAGGCTGGCTGGTCCAAACTTCCCTCTTTTTGGGGAAAAACAAATAAGGCTGAGTAAGCTTGCTAAATTTCCAACAAAATATTAACAAAACGTCCACACATAAAGTCACAGAATGAGTATTCTGAATATTTATTTCCCATTGGCATGTCGATCATTGTGGTGACTTGAAAACATCATACTGTAGGAACATGATTTAACTGTCTTCTTAATCCTCCAGACACTCTACCATAGTTTGTCTGCACAACCAATTATGAGCTACGTTGGGAAAAGAACCATGATCCTGATCCATGTTTCTGAGGACTGACTTGCAGTTCCTCATACTGTATATGTTAAGATTAGAAGGCCAGCTCTTTGTATTACGAGCCAAAACAAATAAAGAAATCCCCCTTGAAACAAAAGAAAAATGCATTCCTCTCCCCACAGTAGAACGCACAATATATTTACATTATAAAAAAAACAGCACAGTAAGTAATGTCTTTCCACATTAAATTCTTGAATCCAGCTGAGATCCGCTCTTTCAATGAATTTGGCATCCCCAGTGGTACTGTGGAGTCACTGACTCCCACTTCAGCCCCAGAGGAGCAGCCAAAGCCAACGACTAACTGTCCGCTTAATACTGTCCAACCCAGACTGTATTAAAAGGAAGAGAGGGACCAGTCAGTCACTCTTCTTCCCCTTCTCTCTGCGCACCCTTCTCTTCAGCTGGAGGGTTTTCAGCTCAGTCATAGTGGAAAAGGTCCTGTACACCCACACTACCTGAAAGTTTGCACACATACAGTATGTAATGATATCTTTTCTCATGGATACCAGTTAAACACCATTTGTGGTCAAAGAACAAAACTCACCACAATGATGATAGTATTAAACAGAAGTGGAATGGAATAGACCAAGGATATGAACATGCCCTTGGAATCAAAGTACTGGAACTCAGAAAATGACCTGTAACAGATTAATGCATTATTATCTGCCATTACTTGATAGTGACATAATTTATAAGATAACAGAGCTTAGGTATTATGCTCTTATTAAGTAACAATTCATTTGACCCATTTAGTAAAGTAGGATCACTGAAGCTCCACATTTGATGGACAACCTCAGAATACAGACTACAACAAAGGAATAGAAACCTTACCTCCAGTTCATTGCTGCCAGCTCATTTAGATATTCAGCGCTATACACCATCCCAGCTGTGAATATAGATAAAAGCACCTCAGACAACATACATACATGTCTTATAAAGTGTACTAATTGCACCCTGATAATGACAACACACTTGCTCTGAATGACTTGTAATTTGATCTTCTGTTCTTTGTTTTCATATTTGGGCCGACCATGTGCGTGCATGTTTGTGCATGTGTGGGTGGCCCACGAAGCATTTGTTTTGGTTTGAGATGCTGTCCTGCTTAGTTTGTTTTCTAGTTGTAAAATGTCATATAGTCACTTTAACTGTCAATATTAACGTAAGATAGCATTCAAGTGTAATACTTGCGTACCCATGACTAGGAACTGTCCAATCTGTACTTTGTAGAACCTACACGTCAGAAGAGTCATGCAGAAACAGAGACCATGAAATGCCAAAAGTCCAACAAGCCATGGCTCAGACCATTGTACCTACAACCAGACAGACCATCAGACAGACCAACAACAGATCATATTTTTTGTTAAACATAAAACAGTCGTATTTTTGTAATTGATCTATGTAATGAAAATGTATACTAAGAGTTAGAATACTTCTGATATTCCAGTAAAGATAGCTTGCTTGTCACTTACAGACATAAGAAATGTCCATATCGAGGTGATTCTTAAATTACTGAATCCGTCGATCGGAACAGAGCTAATATTCTGTGCCTTCTGCTCTGCCATATTCAAAATATTAACAAATAATCGCTGGTCAGGATAACCAAGACTATCTTGTAAAAATAAATAAAAATACGGAAGTACGTTAACCTAAGAGTCGCTATGAAATGACGTTGCGATGACGTATGGGTATTGTGTAGGGGAGAGCCGAGCAAAGGAGCTACGTAGAGCCACACGGTACTTCCATGGGTACTTCTAGGGTTTGGCATTATTAGCCTAATATAATTCAAATAGTATTTTACACCAGCAGGTGTGTAACACAATTTAGTCTCACAAATGTTCATCCATTGGCAATGTAGTATCGTAACTGAGGTGCATACCATGCAGTACCTTGGAATACCACTGAGGGGTAGCAAAGAACTGAAGATAAACTTGTTTTTAGTATACAGCATATTTACCTCTTTAGCCAATTTATTCTATAAAATATCTATTGACAACAAAATTTCCTATAGGTAGATATTAACCATTTATTTCAGTAATTGTCAGTATACAGCATGATATAATAAGATATAACATATATATATATACTAAAGATATCTATAGCAACGAGCAGGCTATGTAAGAAGGTAGATTTTGGTAGCCTACAAATGCATTACACTTTCAACAAACGTAGTGTGTCAATCATCGCAATCATCAGGGAGGGTGACGTAATGGTTAGTGTGCAATTTAGGTAATAGAATATATTTAACATGTGATGATGAAAACCTTAAGTTATTAATTCTTTCCCTTTCTCATTTTGGATTATGTTGCTGTTTTTTTATTATTAACAATGTATATTTATTTCTGTATTTGTCAAGAATACCATATATTACAAAGCTTTTAATTTTGGTCCAAGGAAACATATTACTATTATAGCCTACTGTAAAGGTTGAAAACTTCTCCAAGTTATAATGCATATGAAATGCATGCAGTGTGAAAACCACATCCTATAAACACACCAGAAATGGTATTTTTCCACAGTTTGAAACGAGGGTGGTGAAGGAGGAGGGGTCATTCTCTTCCTCTGCCTGGATAAAACCAAGGGACGAAGACAGCCGCAGATGTGACTGGAGTCGAATAGGCCATGGCTAAATTGTGCAAACCAAGTATTAGACACTTCCAACTGGTGTGCAAGGCCTTGCCAACATTCTGAAACACACAGAAAGAGAGACAAACATCACATTTACTGTCCACAAAAAATATCACTTTTTAAATTTCATAGTAGTATACCTCTAAATCTTACTTAATGTTCAGCTGTAAATGAACAGGGGTCACGGTGGAGTCACACAGATGAAGCTGCAAACATCTGGTCTCAAACATATGCCTGCACAGGGTTCACAAATACCCCTCAGACAGCATGCTGGACTGGTGGCACAATCTATTCTGAGACTCCAAATGTATTCAATTGATTAATTTCAGCCGTAGCTACTTTTGATTCTTCTGGCAAATTAATTTGTGAATCAGGTCAAGATGAAGCAGAAAAATAACTTGCAGCAGGAGCTACACTACACACTCTCCATTTTAGTAAAATAATCAGCCCTGTCCAGACATCCTGTAAGCCACAGGAAAAGGCTGTTCTGCTAAAGCATACACAGGAAGGGTAACATTCAGAAAAACAAATAATTAAATAACCCTCTGAAAGCAGTACACTGTCACCTGTACTAAAGTCATTGTGTTATGGTGAGCCTACAGTAGGCTATACAACCTAAGATAAGCTTGATAAGAAAAATACTATTTATAAAAATTATGATCATGTTTTGCCATGGATTACTATCAATCAAATCGTAAACGCATGCATTATTGCAACTGTAAAATTATTTTACAAGACTGCTTTGATGATTGTGTCCATGTTCTTGACCATTACTGTGTCTTATCATAGAGGTGTGGCCGATGAGCTTCACAATTACATGTTTCTTATTGGTGATTGTGTAAAACAAGATCGATGTGTACAGTCTTAAGGTCACTAGACCTAATTCCTTAGCGTAACAAATTTTTCAAATACAATTTAGGAGACTTTGGCAGCATTGTATTTGCACAGATGTGTTGATTTATATGCGTTTTTATCCATAATATAAATATACTGATTGGTGAGAACGTTTTTAAATAAACTTACCAACACCAAAAATAGTTATAGGATTCACTGATGGGATTTCATTGATCAGTTTCTAAAAATGATAATTAACAAATAGAAATGACAAATACACACATTCACTCTTTAGCCTATATTTAAAAAAAATTTTATCTAAATTTTAACAACCAAAAAACCAACCTTTTTTACTTTCTTGTATCTTTCCTTCTTCTTTATCTTCCTCTCTTCCTTGGCTTGTTGTGCGTCCTCACTTTCTAAAGGCTCGTACTTTTCTGGTATAAAGGCAAAGTGAATTTCTCCCTGACGCTCTTCCTTTTGTCTGGGATTCTTTGCTTGCTGGCTGTTAGTGGCCCCATTTTGGCAGTCAACGGGGTCTACCTGTCGTTGATACTTCGCAACACTTTTAGTTTGACTTGATGTCATTGTATTTCTGTCAAACAATCTTGATGTTAGAGATATGTTCTTCATGCTGCAGGTAAACACTGAAATTGCAAAAATATCTACAGGGCTCAGGGATGTTGTCAACATATAGCTTATGCGCGAGAATGGGTGTGAATTCCATTGAATAAGCTTGTGTGGATAATTTGGCACAAAGCCCTTAAAGGTACAGTCAATTATATGCTGCAGATACATTCGCTATCATTTAAGATATTATATAAATAAACATGTCCTGAAATGTATAAATATGTTTTTGTTTGTTTTGTTTTGTTTGGGAATCGAATAAACTAGAGTTTACTGTACAGGTGCCATCACCTCCTTCTTGTGTCCTGCATGCATGGGAGAAAACGATCAGTGACAAGACAAGGCCTGTTTAGGTTGGCTTTATAATTTTAAAATGTATTAATAATACATCAATTTTCACCATGGCAGCACATGGAAGCTTCATTGTGCAGTGTCTCTACTAGTTATGTTTAACTGATGTTTATGCCAAACTCTAGGTTACTGTCTTTTATAATATAAAACAAACAAAACAGGTTAAACAACTGACTTTAAGTCAATAAAATAAACCAAACAAGACAAAGTAATATATGCTCAGTGTGACACTTGTATTTACTCTTTACCTTTCTGCTTCCATGACAATCCTCTGTAGCCTTTTCCACCAATGCCAAGGTACAGGTTTTATGTTAACAATTAAATTGAACAAAAAAGATTGAACACATAACTGGTAATTCAATTCGACATACCATAACACAGAATCTATCTTCATTGTCTTTCTACAAATCTATGGAATCGCTAGAACAGAGCCCTGTAAAAATGCACACCAGCGTTACCACATTCACATTACATACACTATAATCTTGTGTATGTAGATACAATAGATACATACACTAAATTCAGATTAAGAGTAACAAGTGAGGCATTTGTCTTTGCTATAAATGCATACTTGATACACTCAAATAGAATACAGATTCTTCAGTAATGATTTTGACATACAATTCCTCTGACTATAAAAACACGCCATGCCAAGCTCTACAGCACAGTAGCCCCTGCCATGTCTCCTAGGGCCAAGAACCTCTGCAGCTTAAACTGGAAGTCGATGGGCAGCTCACTTGGAGGTCTGTAATTTGCTGTCATGA
>JAODUG010012684.1:0-10641 GCA_027564795.1 Aphredoderus sayanus | reverse complement strand
TAGGGCCAAGAACCTCTGCAGCTTAAACTGGAAGTCGATGGGCAGCTCACTTGGAGGTCTGTAATTTGCTGTCATGATGGAGCCCAGGTACGGAATGAGCTCACATGTCTCCTCAAAAGCCGCAAGCTTCTTCTTGTACTCCTGGCGGATGCGCTCAGAGCGTTTGGGGTTAAAAGCTGGAGAAAAAATATAAAAGGGAAGACAAAACAGGATGAAGAATGAATACCTACTAATGGAAAAATGGAAATCAATTACCTAGTTATGTTGAACAGATATGTCTCTTCCAGACAGATCCTAGACAAAGACTGTTTGATATGACTTTGACTTACCTGTCATGTAATAGGCCATATAGAGGAGAGCTGTTCTTTTCATACTGAGAAAGGGGTACTTTGGTTTCAGACACCCAACAGCTGTCATGGCCTTAATAACAGCTTCTGCTAATCCCTAACAAATTAAATTAATGTAATTTAAATTAAATTAAAGTTAAACAAAATTAAAGAATTCAATTAAAGAAAATAATTGCCTAGGTGTACACATTTCATATATTTACATCAGATAATGATGTGTCACCTAATAATGCCAGAATACATGTAAATATTATGGGGTTTGTGTGAAACTGACCTGCTCCAGGTAACCCAATATAGGGAGTGCAGTGAGTCGCACAGGTTCACTAATTGGAGGAAGCTTGTTAGGCAGCTTCTGGTTCCAGTAGGCTTCAGGGAGCCTTAATGTACAATTAACATACAGTACATTAAAAGTTTGCTAACCAGGTGATTTTCTTCGAAACAAGAAAACAACTTGAGTCATTGAACATAAATTATTCTGCTTCACCTCATAAACTTGTCCTGTTTCTGGATTGTCTCAAAGACATAGATCCGTTTCCGGTATTCCACAGCATATTCTATTTTTCCTCGAACCAGGGCTTCATACCTAAGACAAAGAATCATTTCTTTGAGAAAGTGTAAAAACATCTCTCTAGGACTAAATTAATTGACATAATGACAAAAGACAGATTACTGATTACAACACAATACAGCACTGTCTGCTTAATAAGAATTATTTAACTAATAAGCTTAATAAGAATACTTAACAATTTACAACTTCTTTAAGCGTTTTCCATGCTTTTAATTTGATGTACTGTAGAATACAGTAGAGTGAACATCGTACCTCTGCTTACCATCCAGGTATGTAACGGGACAGAAGCCACTCATTTCAAGGTGCTGTGGGAACCTACCCTTTACCTGAATATTACTTAGTTTCCTTGGTAACAGGTTGGGTGGCGGGAGGGTGTATGGGCAGCTGGGGGCCACAAACTGATCTGGTGTGGCCAGGAACCACTGTCGTTGAACAGTAAAAAAAAAGCTGTTAACCTGTACGTGCCTATATGCGTATATATGCATTCTTTTTTGACTTCCTTCTTAATTACAATGCACTACGTTGAAGCTGTTGCGATATACAAACCTGATCCATATTATTTAACAGCAGAATTTGTTAGATATTTTATATCTACAATGTGGCTTGGATTGAGCTGCAGACACTGCATAAGACCCCATTAATGAGCCTCCACAATACTGACCTTAAGGTGATCTGTGCAGCACATCTTATAGTAGTGTCTGCAATATTCAGCGGACAATGCCAGCGATGTAATTTCCGAGGTATCCACTAGATGGCAGTGCAGGGTCAGGCAGACTGGACAGTATTGGTCAAACTCTCCAATCCGTGACTGCAACTCTTTGGGAGTGAGGCACAATCTGTGGATGCTGGCTGCCTGGCCTGAAAATCAGCAAAAAGAGAAAGATGGAGAATAAATGGTGACCCTGGGGTTATAAGCTTCAGTTTCAGTGACTGTAGAACTTACCAGCGCTGATCCTCTCCATGTAGCTTTGCATTTGTTTAATGCTGATGCGCGCCTCCTCTACAACCTTCTCACAGATCCACCATTGGCTCCTAAACCCGTCAAGCAGAACCCAGTTCCCATACTGCACTTGGAAGTACCGCCTCACCCACTCGATCTCCTGCAGGTAGTGGGAGTTCCGGATTTCAGTGCTGTGAGGCACCAGGTAAGGCCTGAGAGGAGAAATGTCAGATGTGCGTCGATTGGACAGTATTTTAAATATCCTTTAGAAGTTATAGTTTTTCGTGGGTGTTCTCTGACTTGTTAGGTGCCATCTTGTCCCTCAGTCCTCTCTTGAGCACCTCTTTCGTGTTCAGTGACAGTTCCACTATCGTCATGGGGATGATTTGATAAGCTTCCATCAGCTCTGCGTGCTTCTTTGTCATGGGGAAGCCATCCAGCACATATCTGGAAGAATAGTTTTACACTGCTTCAGAGAGCCTTTGAGGGAACTGACATGTAGAAAAAGATTGGGAACTTTAAGCCCGCCTTACCACTTCCCCCATTAACTATGACAACATGCTAGGATCCTAACACCACTTCTCCTCTGTGTCAGCCTTACCCACTGGTGCCACAGACTGCGTTCATTAGTGCCACTTCCAGACACTGAATGGCCAGTTCGTCGGGCACGGTGAGGCCACGGTAGAGGTGCTGCTTCATTTGCACAGCCAGGTCAGTGTGCCCGTGGGCATCCAGCACCAAGCGCATTGCGCTGCCAATCGACAGACGCACCAAGCCGTACATATCAGCAAACCTCTGCGCCACTGGAAAAAGGGATGAGGACAAACAGATAAACACAAAAGGAGGAATGTGAGACAAATAGATTGCGAAAGAGCGAGAGAGAGAGAGAGAGAGTGTGAGTGAGTGATAATAGAAAGATAATAATGCTAAATTATTGTACATTATAGTATCTTCACATAAACATGTTAGCTTTTGGAGGCTGACCTGTGGTTTTTCCAGATTTGGGAGGTCCTATTATGGCCATTTTAACTGGAAGGGAGATGCTAGGCTTCCGCTGCTTTAGGTACTTAATGGGGTTGAGTGTAAATGCGTTGCAGGACTCCATGGACACAAAAAAGTAGACATACTGGTGAAACAGTAGTGCATATGTGGTACTGAGCGGACCCTGGTATGGCTGGATTAGCTCTCCTTCTGTGTACTAGAGAGAGAGAGTGACAAGTGAGGAAATAGTGGCGTGAAGGAGATGTCAGAATTTCCCTCAAACTTTTACATTCATCCTGTAAATAATACCTTGACAGGGTCCCAGCGGCCAAACCCACTGTAGAACTTATAGCTGGAGTCCAGGAGCTTACATGCCTTGATGTAACTGATTGGCTGGCATTGCTGAAAGAGCGATTCCCGATTAATTAACAGAGGCTGGGTATTTTCAAGAAGCCGTTCGCGTACATCCTGAAGCATAAGGCCTGCATTGACAGACACAGTGGGGATGTTTTGCTGTCTCAGCAACTCCTGAAAATAACAGAACAAAAAGTATTTAATGTACTAAAAAATTTATTAATAAATGTTTTCATATATATATAAATAAATAAATAAATATATAAATACATTTAAAAAAGAAAATGAATAAGAAAACATCACTATATAACAGTTATCCATATCCATACTGAACATACAAAATATATTTATTTTGAAACTGAATGACTTTGTATTTTCTATTATGCTTTTCAAATTCTAAAAGTTACAATGTTATGTTCACGGTTCAGTTTACACATACAACTGTGCAAAAATCGAGGAGTGTCCCTTTAAAGTAGCATTACGTGAGGTGAGCTCTAGTACCGTCACAATGGTGAGGTTGCTCTCATCGATATCAAATTGCTCTGCTATCTCCGCCTTTAGTCGCTCACAGGCTGCCTCTTCATTCTCCTCCTCCTCCTCCTCTTCCTCATCAGGGGGGAATTCATCCAGCAGTATGGCCTCCACCTCTTCCTCCACGTTGTCCTCTTCTTCTTCTTCATCACCTCTATCATCTCCTTCATCTTCACCATCGCTCCCCCTTTTCCGCAGGGCTAGTCTCTCTGCCCTCAGTTCAGCTCTTCTCTTGTCCAAGGCCTCCTCCTGTGGAAGATATGGGTGGACATTAAGCTATTAAGGCAAAGGTAAAGCTCAACAAACAGTAGCTCAGCGGAAAAAGCTGTTATGTGGAGTCAGAGGAGATGATTTGGATATAAAACTGCCAGTGGCTCACCCGGATCTTCTGCTGTAGTTCCCTCAGTGCTTTACGGCGGTTGTATTCCTCTCTCCAGGCTTCCAGCAGAGGTGGAAGCAGGCGCTCTTGTATGTCTGACACTTCCACGGATATGATCACTGCCATGTCCGGGTACAGCTGCTCATCCAGCATGCAGTTCCCCATATCAGCATCCTTGGGGAAACCCTCCAGGATAAAACCTATGGACCTAAGAGAGTCAAAGTTAACGTGCATTGGTGTATTATTCATTGTTGCACCATGGTTCAGGTTTAGCTGAAAGAAGTCTTCCAGGACACACTGAAAAAAAGTATTGCGTGTAACAGGACACTAATATTAGTATATATTTGTGTATCTGAGTAATTGTATAGTAATAGTACTTGTATGGCTCCTCCTCCCAAAATGGTGCCAGCACATTCTTCAGGACCTCTAGAGGTAATGGGCTCTTATCAGACAGGTAGTCTAGAATGGCCTGCTCTTCCTCAGTCAGTTTTATTTCCTGCAATATACATTTACATTTACTGTACAGCTCTAACAAGAAGAAATACAATATCAATCATTCAGAATCCACAATGCTGTAGTGCTGGTTATAACCAACTGAGGAAATAATCCTCGGCTGTGATAAACTGAATTCTACATTATCGGGAGAGTCTTTTTTGTCCTTCCGATGATTGGATTGAAGATCCTCGAGAGACTCTGCTTCATCAGTGCAGGACACAAGGCTCTGGGTCTTGGGCAGGATGATCTCCTCAAGACGCTCTTTGAACTGGATGTGGAAAAGGCCCAACTGCTTGGCCAGCCACTCGCCGTGGGTAGTCTTCCCAGATCCTCGGGGACCAAGCACAAAGACTCGCAATGCAGGTGGCTTGGACAGGAAAACACAGAGAAATTGAATTCTCTTCCCTTTGTCTCTCCAGCATTGTGGTGTTAGGCTCATAATAAACTATACAACTATACCTTCAGAGGTGTGGTCTTAGCAACAAACTCGTCAGGGTTTTGGAGGAAACGGTCCCTGGCCTCAATGCTGGAGACGTAGTAGGTCTTCTCAAGGTACTTAACTGTGATGTCATCTTTACAGGGATAAAGGACATTGCGGTCCTTTAAGACCACGGGGCAGAAATGTAGGGTATCTCCAAATAATCTCCCAGAAGTTGAGGCCTCCTGATTTCACAGGAAGAAAGTAGTCATATTAAATGAAAAGAGCGAGGTGTAAATAGAGAATAGAACAATCTGAATGAGGTTTGACTCGGGGAGTCTCCTCTCGGACTGACTTGGCTCTCTTCCTCCTCGTCACTCCTCTCCGATCCTTCCGGCTCTGTGCGGGCCTGAGCATCTTCCTCCTCCTCGTCCAGGTCTATGGACGAGGCCTCCCAGGCCACGTGCTTGAATGGCTCTGAAGGACACAAGTTCATCACCTGAGTTTGGCGCCTATTAGGGGCACCTCAAGCAATGCAATGTTTGAAACGTAAAGATGGAGGAGCTCACAAATCCCTAGATATTCAAGCATGTTTATGGCTTGACACTCAAGAACTAGAATTGAGTTACTCCGACTTCCTGCAAATGTATCGTAAGTTTGAAGATTTTGCATGAATACAGTATGTGCATGTACATTCCATAACACTACACTTACTCTCCATCTGGCAGATAATGTCTTGAAGCAGCTCCTCTGGGCTCTTTTTACCAATATCCACCACTGTGTAGCTGCCTATAGATGGCTCAATGCTCTTCCAGTCTGCCGCAAACTGCTTCAGCAGCTGTCTATACTCATTCATCTCTGGACCATCAGGGTAGCCTAACTCCCACTTGTCAGGTAAAAGCACTTCTTGGCTGTCTAAGGGGATGTCGAAGAAGAAGTGGAAAGAGTACAAAAGTGAAATCAAATCATTTACATTGCGTTATCATAATCTGCCAGCCAGCCAATACATTTACTGTATACCCTCTGTCTCCTCTGACACTGTCTCTAGCTGTGGCCCTTTTTCCGCATAAGACGCAACACCTGCTTCTTTCTCCTTGTGGTTCCTAGAATGTGAAGTCAGAAGGCACAAAAGCAATGAAACTGTCTCCTTTAGCATCCCGCCTCAATTCCAAAATGATTTTGTATCCCTTTTGGCTTGTTTCTTGTACCTCAGCATGTTCTGACGCAACCTCTCCTTCACAGCCATGTCCACAGAATCCTTGTTGATCTCATACAGTCTCTTAAGTACTGCACTTCCTGGAATTGGTATAGAAAATGAAGAACATTTGAACCACTGTCATCTTCACTATGATGGCACTACAAAAATGCTGAAAAAATCCATAAAATAACAGCAGCAACAAATATATGCTTTCTCTTACCCTCAGTGCCCTCACGGTCTTTGAGGTAGAAGATAATATCAGGCACAATCCCAATATTGGCTTTCTTTATTGCAGTCAGCTGCGAAAGGTTGTTGGGGAAGTTGTCCAGCACCCATCCAGTTGTCACCTCTGCATTGCTATCTGCCTCTTCTATCTGAAACACCCTTCATTAAAGCAATCACTGACTACAGTGCAAGTCCTCTGGCAATACAACAAGGAGATGGTACCACCATGTTTTTATAGCTGTACCTCTTTTATACGTTGCTCCAATGCATTCACATACACCTCAAGAGGGGGTCTAATTGGTTCCCTGGCCTCTGATAGTTTGGCAGATACAATGGCCATCACCTCTGGGTGATCTTCGGTGACTGCAAAGAGCAGAAGGCATTCTTGTTTCCCGTGCAAGTAATAAAATACAGAAAGATTAAATAGTATAAATGGTAGATCTACTGTAGATCACCCATATCCGTTGTGTCCTTCATTCGGATTTTCTCTATGGCGTTCTGGGTGATGTCTTGAACCTTCTCTTGCTCCAGCTTGGCCAGGTATGACTGCCTCAGCACTTCCATGTCAAGCACTACTGCTCCATAATATTTGGCTAAGAGGGCACATAGGGTGCTCTTTCCTGCCTGCGGGGGGCCGATAATAGACACTTTACACGGCAGCCCGGGCATTGGTGGAAGAAGATATCTCCTAGGGTTAATTGTAAACTTCTGGTAGGCCTCTTCAGATGAAAGGATGTATATATTGTCCTGGAATCTGTTAAAAGAATTTTGGTTTATTGACTACAATATACTTATGTATTAAATTAATGTTGAGAGAGGGGCACTTTTGAATTCATTTGGGAAAAGGGCAGATGCTCGAGCACCAAATAAAACCCCCCTCCTCTGCACGTGCCTGACTGTATCCAAAACACACTGTAAAGCTACTTACCCCACACAGAACTGTCTCTTGCCCTGAATGATCTTGCCCTCTTTTAGAGCAACAGGGCAGGTTATGCCCCAGCGACTCCTCCTCCACCTGAATCCTGGGGCCACTGTCTTGGTTGAACACAAAGCTCTGAGGCCATCCCCCTGGAAGAGAGGTGGGCACAGTATTAGAACACTTGCAGTCTAATTATATGTGGATATTTTGGGGGCAAGGACATGGATTAACATTATGTAATAATAATAATAATAATAATAATAATAATAATAATAATAATAATAATAATAGCAATAATAATAATAATAATAATAGTAATAATAACTTTATATAGTACCTTTAACAATAGAGTTTACAAAGGGCTTTGACAATCAGATGAATCAGTTATTCCATAAAATAAACAAAAAATAAAAACACAAGAAAACAAATAAAGTACAAAAAGAAAACTGATAAAAATGATAGAATCAGAAATAAATAAATAAGAGTGGAAGACAGAGTAAAATTAGCCTCAATAATAATAGAAAAATCTGTATGTACAGTATGTGTAAAATATATAACAAGCTAACATAACAGCTACATAACATACAATTAACTTTGCAATAATGCTTATTGTGGGTCCTGACGTACAGTTGGAATGTCCTCTGGAAATTCATCCCCCTCCTCGTACAGGCGAATGGGAACCGTAGCACGCTTCACCGCCATGAACTCCAGGCGTGAGATAACGGACTAGAGGCACAGAATGACATTAACCATTGTCACAGCAGAATTATGAAATTCAATTTAAATACAGACTGGCAAACATAACCTCTGAGCAAGTAGGTGTAATTATGTGATTGTGTAATCACATAAATCAAAATCATACCAGCAACCTCGACATGCATGTACAGTATCTTATTCACTAAAGACTCACTTGCAGTGACAGACACACTGTGTGGTACTGTATATCTTACTATATGCAGTTCCTCTGGGCTGATGTTTCCATCCAGCTCAAAGAGGTGGAGTGGGTTGTGGCCAGCCATGTACTCCTAAGATAAAATCAGACATGTTACCCTGTGCTTTTCTGTTAATTCCATACTGCAGATTCAATAAATTAAGTAAATTAGCACCTTCAGTGGTTTCAGCATCATGTTCTTATAAGTGTTGATTCGGAGGGTAACATTATCCTCCGAATTCTCTACCATCAGCACCAGTTGGTCAAAATTCACCACCTGGAGTTCCTCCTCCTTCTCCTTATTCCAAAAATAAACAAGCAAATTTTATTTATAAGTGGTGAGGGTTTTAAAACTGACATTATACCTTTTTAATGTCTTTACAATATCGTGTTTGTGGTATGCTATCATACAAACTTAACATGTTGCTATATTTTCCACTCATTTTAAAATGATCTTTTGTGTCTTGTTCTCCGAAGGCAAATGTTAAGATACTAGTACAAAAATGGCTATATTTCAAATGCATGTCCTGCTCCAGCATTGGACATTTATTTAACCAGAATTTCAATGACAAGATCTGGTATGTATAATATATAATGCA
Organism: Aphredoderus sayanus; assembly: GCA_027564795.1. Lineage (NCBI taxonomy): Eukaryota > Metazoa > Chordata > Actinopteri > Percopsiformes > Aphredoderidae > Aphredoderus > Aphredoderus sayanus. The sequence continues at coordinate 1,756 of JAODUG010012684.1, read as the reverse complement.
GAATCATTTGAACTGTAAGCTCATGAGTATGTCTGATAACTAGACTGGTAAGGTCATACCTAATGGCCAATTTAAAAAATAAATTCCGTGTGTGTCATACCAATTCATCCTGTTCCCCCAGTTCCTCCTCTTCATCCTCTGATGAGTCCTCATCCTTTTTCTCCTTTTTGTTCTTGCTGTCTGAATCCAAATGTCTGTCTGAATTTCTGACCGAATGGTTCCACTGTTCCTTGAGATAAACCTGGCCTGTCACTGGGTGCTGCTTCAGACCTGACAGCCTACAGATCAGATCCTTGTCTGGACACTAGTTGAAGTTGAGAACGTGAAAAACACTATTAACTCATTTGAGGTGCTCTGTACAATATTTTAAACATTAACATTGCAGCAAACATCTATCTCTTTAAATGTAAAGATAGAGGTAAGTAACTGCATCCCGAGCAAAGAATGACATCACACTCCCTCTGTGTTTTTTAATCGGAGCTCTTTGCTTACATAGCCCAGCCGGCCAGCAGCTCGTCAAGCAATGATTGTATTATTAAGATGTCATAGCACCATACTGTATCGGTAGCCTGGTGTAGCAGACACAACTGGGCATACAGTAGACCTCATTTATTTTGAAACTATTGGATGACCAATCAGCATTGCTACAGCTGTTTTGATCTCTTCAAAACAGCGCTACCACCATTTTGAAACGCGCTTGACTTCAACGTCATCGCACTTAGCCATGCTGATTGTTCCGCAAGCAGGGTGGCTGTGCAACACTAAAGCAAACAGGATTTACAGACTATAATCTGTTGTTAATTGTTTTATATGTTGGCATTTTCACGAATAACATTCTGGAAACTGAAATTTTAAAATGTTAATTAAACAAAATGATTATAAAGTCAACTTCATACAGAATGCAAAAGACAATATAGAACAAAGCATGTACTGTAAGTGTGCTGTAGTAGAGTAGGGAGTAGAGTTTGGACAACCTTGATGTTTATGATGAAATCAGGTGTTAGCTTTAGGCTTTTGATCATCTCAATCTGCTTATGAATGGTCAAACACTCTTCTGACAGGAAGGGCACACAACTCAGCACATAGCCTGTACAACAAGATGTGGCAACAACAACATGTGTTATTCATTCCTTCCTTCAATGGTTTTATCCTGGGGCATTTAAAGAAATATGAGTTTTGTAATAATTTACCATAGTGTTCAACATCTGGTGATTTGAGCCTGGCAATAATCAGCTGCAGCACCACATCTTCTGGAACACTTCTCCCCTCAGCCAAAATGCTCAAGAGCTGAAATAGATAGTAGCAATTAGCTTATGAAATGGTAAACGTGGATGAAAACAATTAATCTGTTAACCGCACTGTCCTGCATACATGTTCTTACCTCTGTACCTTCTTTTGTTTGGTTGTTTATGTGTTTAGTTAACAATTCTGTATCTAAAAGTTAACAAGAAACATTAAAGATTAATTTTTAGTACTTGAATTTCAATGATTGAAGAATGTAATGTACTGTTAACTTGCCATCTATCAAGATGCATTTCCAGGACTCTGCAATTCTTTTGGCCAAGGTGGATTTGCCAACACCCTGTCAAAAAGTAATCATTTCTGAGCCACATAACATCTACCAACCCATTGTCTAAATGTTTGCAGCACAACATTCATTCTACAGACACTTGACTTTCAGTGTGTGTGTGTGTGTGTGTGTGTGTGTGTGCGTGTGTGTGTGTGTGTGTGTGTGTGTGTGTGTGTGTGTGTGTGT
>JAODUG010012673.1:0-24531 GCA_027564795.1 Aphredoderus sayanus | reverse complement strand
TCTTATGATTAAAAATTACAGACCTCTATATGCTTTGTAGGTAGGAAAACCTGCCGAATCAGCAGTGTCTCAGATACTGTATTTGTTCTCCCCACTGTACATACATACAGTCACATGTATGCAAATGTACACAGACCTTTCTATATTTTCAATGTAGATCATTCAAATAGTGTTCTGCTGTGATGACACTGTGGTGAAAAGCAAAAACAAACCATAAACTGTCTGCTTTGCCATCGGTAGTCTCTCTGTGTGCGTGCATGTGTATTTTACCCCAGCAGACGGCCTTTTAGTCCAAAATTCTCCGACAATAAGATTATCATCACTGGTGACATACTGTAATCTTGTCAGTGAATGAAAATGGCAGCTATGTGGAAATAGGACTTTTTGATGTGTGTGGGGAAACTACAGACAAAAACTGTAAAATATCCTTATTTTTGAATGTTAAAATACATTGTACTTTTAAAACTCAAACATGTTAAATAACTAATAACAATTTAAATTTCAACTTCAGTTTAGTTAGTTACTTGTTCACATGACATCACAGGTGGTAACGGTTCATCATGGGTTCAATTACCCAGAAGTATCCATAAGTTGTTGTTTTTTGCTGACTTTTTTGTTGACTTTTGTTTTTAGTTGTTTAGTTAGCTTTAGTTGTTTTAAACAAAAATGGAAAATAAACAATAAGTATAACGCTGGACTGGATCTCTGTTCTTGGAAGCACGTCATACAAGCAAACATCTCTAGCAGACATCTTAACTCCTCAGTGACAAGTTGGAAAGTAGTCGTTACACATGCTTCTATTATTCCCGTTAGAATAGCATATTAAGTAAGGGGTATTTCTGTATGGTACAGAAAACACTGCCTTCCCCCACCCCTTCAAATAAATGATTGAAGTTCCTTGTTTAAGTTAACTATTAAGTATAACTGCCATTGCATTTTGAGAATGTAAGTACAAATCAGATGTCTGTGTTAGGAGTAACCTTCGCCCCCGCTTTTATACCTTGTAACCCCTCCAGAATGCCTGGATGAGGACAGCAGCCTGGTCTTCTGTCATTAATAGAGACAGAGGGATGGGAGGCCGGGGACTAAGGAAAGAGAAAAAATGGGCAATGATGTCCAATCAAAGCCAGCATCAATATAATGTGTGTGTACATTAGGACTGCTATTTGAGCCACTCACTTTGTGCTGAGCCAGTCTTTGGCAAAGGGGATGTCTTCAATATCCTCATGACTCTGTCCTTGCCTGCGAGGGTTATGGCTGTGGGGTGTCAGATAACACAACATTACCCAAAACAGTGCACTTAAGTTTATGTTTCAGTTAAACAGAGGCCACTATCACAAAACATGTTACCAAACAGCACTTTGAAAATCTAATAAAGGTCAAAAAGCACTTGTGTTGTGAGGTTAAATAAAAGAAAGGGGAACTTACTTGTACAGCCATGCTGCCAAGAAGTCACATGGATTAAATGTTGTTCGTTTCACCTAAAACCAAATAGAAAAGGACAAATATATTTTCAAGCTGCTGTTGTTTAAATACATGCATAGTCACAAAGGTTATAACTAATTGGACATGCTTTGGTCGTTAAGACCACAGCACCAAGGTTTCTGTTCAAAAATAAAGAATTTTGTGTTTTAGCAACATAAAGCTGTATTCTGATTTGTAATACTGTGCGTTTAAAGACAATACCTCAAAACAGCGCTGCTTCTCTGCCTCTTTAAGCATGGCTTCCTGTCCAGGTAGCAAAACTTGAAACGCTTCGTCCAAGATCCTCCTGATAGAATCTTTAGCAAATGAGCCCACAAACATTAAAAGTTAAGTGACTACTAGTTATACACTTTTTGTCAAATTCTGCAAATATCTCCTCAAAGTCCGCTGTCCGTTTTGTGTGCGTGCTGAAAATATATCTGGTGTTTCTACAGTACACAGCCCTGGCTCTGTACTGTAAATGGGAACAAAATTGCATTCCATATATTGGAGTTATGTATCTCTAAAGCATGCTTACTCTGACTTTAATTGAGAGAATTTTGATTCACACAATTGTGACACAATTCTTATTACTTGTGGAGGTGACAGCCTAACTTCAGCTGAGTGTGGCCCTTCTAATTTGGTGACAGGTTTACCTGAAGACAAACCCTCTGACCCTCAATACTGTAGCGGGGTGTGATACAGTACAAGTGGGTCAGAAGTAGTTACTTTACTGTTACTTCAGTCACAGGGTGCTCATCCACAACGGTTTGCTAGACCAAAAAATGTTTTGTAATACTTCACGTTTTGTAACGTTAAGTATTGTAACGTTAACGTTTAAATAAAACATATCCGTACTACAGTACTGTTATGTATGTTTAGCATAGACTTGGACATGTTTGCTACTGTTACCGTACTATAGCTACAGTACGTTACGTTACGTTACGTTAACGTACTGTACAGTTATCAGTCTCAGCGTGGATCATTGGGACATTCAGCTTCATATTCTAGAAAGTGACCCACTACAAATAACGTTTGTTTATACCGTAGTGTATATTGACTGCAATTTAAAAATGTATTACTCTTACCGGTACTTTCCCCAGAAGAGTTTGCCATTTTCTATTAACTATTGTACGGTGCACAGGACAAATACAGTACGTTGTCATGGAACCAGGTACGTTGAGTTTCCGGTTTCAAGTTGAATCCTTTGATCTAACGTACCCGTTATTATATTTCTATATATTTCTCTATGGCTATACCAGGGGGGAAGACCATAGTCGGGACTGGAGTCTATCGTTGATATAGTTATACTGGGAAGACCAATACACATCCATAGTTGTATAAGGTACTGAAAATATTGCTAAGATAGTCGCATGTGATATAACATGATGGATACAGTACTGTACAGTACTTATAATACTGTACTGTTACTGTAGTGAGTACCGTACGGTACAGTACCTACTGTACATTAATGCAAAATATGCAGACTGAAAAACACACAAGCGCAAACAGTTAAACGGTATTTTCTATTTAGGAATTATTATTACGTTTGTGCGGTGGGGTTAGCAAATACATACAATGTGTTCCTTCCCATATGTGACACTTGAGGGCAGCAAATAACGCTATTTTTAAGTCAGACAGACAGGTGTTGTATTTCCAGACGAACTACTGTATTAACAAATCTTAAACCTTTTTTCAAAACCAATCACTAAAAGCGCACAAATTAGGTTGTTTATTGTACTATTTTCCAATACAGTTCAGCTATCCCATGACAGCAAAACATTCGACAAGACAAAAACCTTACTGTCCAGACATGGTTCCAATATGCAGAGCTGTATTTGACAAAATATACATTGCACTTCTATCTCGAATTAACATAATAAATAGAATCATGAACAAAATAGTTTTTACATAACATTTTAGACTTTCCTGCATAAACGTAATTGATGACATCATCTTGTTTTGAAACCATAACTTCTGCACTTTGCTGCACGTAATAACAGTGTAGCCACTGACTTTCTCAGCATCCCTTGCAAAAAATTACACCAAACATAAAACAAAAATACAATGAGTAATAGCAAAAATCATAATGACCATGATAATAATATACTTTGATAATAATTATAATAACGACAGGTTGTGTAGTTTAGTTTTTAAAAGCAACACTAACAAAAGCATATGTAATGACCCAATATTAACAACATAAAATATCAACATTACATTCCTTTGGGGTAGGAGGTTTAGAAGGGAGCCCTATGATGTGGACATTTATAATGGCATTGGAGGGTGACGCCCATCTCATTGCTTAAGAGTCCCACCATTTGACATTTTTAAATACACACGATCTAGCAGAGCAGCTGGGATCTTCATATTGGCAGGTTAAATAGAGATATAGTGTCAAGACATTCATAGTGTCAAGACACTCACTCAAATCATGTTTATATAAAAAATAAATAAAATAAAAACAATTGGAGCCAAGTTACAGGAGTCTCATTCCTTCTGATGTGTATTTGTAAGCAAACAATGTACATACATATTAGGACATCCTAATACTCAAGCCATATGTATCTCGTGCCAGCGGTTACAGTGTGGGTTAGAGGAGGACAGTTAAGTTCAGAAGAGAAAGCTTAGTGGTGTCTGTGCGATGCCAGGTGTCAAGGGACATAATTATTAGAGTATAGCATAGTCCAGGAAATAAGGTACAGTAGCAATCCTTATTTGTCCAGTATGTGCCCACTGTGATCCTCGTCGGCTCCTGCAGCCTGCCTAAGTGACGTTGATTTGCTGACTTGCCAAACTGACATGCCTGACGGCAAGGTACTGCAAGCGTTTTGATCCTATAAACCCATTATAAACCCAAAAATAGTGTCCAACAAAAATATACGACTGTACAATACAAAAGCCAAACTAGAATATGGGTAAAGAGCTATGAAGAACTTAGAGATGATTTTGTATTCCCCTGCTTTGAGGATCCTCGCACCTAATGAGAGAGGATTTGTCTTTTAGGTGATCTGATTCAGTGCAACAGGCTGTTAGGAAGAAGCAAAGCTTTCTGCATCGCAACAGTTATTCTCTTCCATACAGTCAATTCCCTCCCTGTTTCCGTCAGTACCTAGTACCAAGCCAGTGGTCATGGTGCTCTCTGGGCACACACCATGAAGAAAAAAAACAAAAATAAACATTATTTCCTTTCATATATAAATGTCCATATGTTTTGCCAAGTCCTTTCATATATAAATGTCCGTGTGTTTTTCCAAGTCCTTTCCATTTTTTAGAAGCTGTTGAGAGCTATGTACAGATAGGGATATGTGTTATAGGAGAGTGTACAGAGATGTTGGTTCATTGAGGCCGCGGTTCTCCGTGTACTCTGAAGCGGTAGAGACAGGTGTACTCTGGGTGGCCCCAGTTTGAAAGCACCCGCACCTCAATTATCTGAAACGCCATGTCATTTTTCTCCTGGAAAGAAAATGGAATTAAATAAAACCACAAGACATATGATTTAATTTGTTAATGGCAAGTTCAGAACCTATGTGCTTTCACAGGTTTGTGTGGCACAGTGGGTTTAGCTACCGTGACAGGGAAGGTCTGCAGTGATTCCCCATCTTCCTGGTAGGTGTAGTGTCCCAGCAACTTGCCCTCCTCCTGGTACTCGTCTTCTAGACCCTGCAAACCATGCAACCAGACACATGTCACTAGAGGATACACACACACACCACCACACTCAATGTGTGATGTTTGACCTATACGTTGTGTTGACAGCAGGTGCAGGCTCCTCACGTATACGGTGAAGTTGCGTGGAGCGCTGGTGATGTTCTGGGTCGGGGCCAGGGCCTTGGGGATGTGCTCTAGGCAGAAGGCGGTGGGCAGGATCCTCAGTGAGAGTCGGATTACCAGGTAGCCCTGTGAGCCTTTAAAAGCCCAGCAGTTTCCTGGGTAAACGTCCGGCTGGTGAGACAGAGGCAATACAAATAACATTTTAATCAGTGGACAAGAGTGATAGATTTACATTTACAGCATTGAGCAGATGCTTTTATTCAAAGCGACTTACAATTAGTACATTTCTAAATAGATGAACAACTCATACACCACCAATTATAAGAAAACATTCCATTAGAATTGATGTAACCAGTCAATCTTATTCTTCAGGCAAAGGAGCGATAATGTTTCCTGGTGGTCTCTCTCAAACCCAAGGGTGACCCAGGCTCACCTGAATGACAACACGTGGGGACTGGGAGAAGTACCAGAGTGGCAGGCCAAACAGACTCATCAGGGCCGTCTTGGTCTCATAGGTCTCTGAGCAGCGAGTGCTGAGGATGCTGCCACCTAAAAAGGCACATGGTCACATCACTGTTCTGTTACGTCGCTTTGCTCAGAGGTGAAGCCATACAGGCTGCTGCCAGACCATCTGACCATTTCAAGGCACATCTGTTTATTCTGTAAAATGCATGAAGGCAAATCCCCCCATGTAGTCAGTCAGACTAAAAACAGCAGTGTGCCTATGGAACCTAATACCTTTTTAAGCTCTAATCTTCCCTGACCTAAGGTTGCACGCTTCATTATAAACAACACAGAAGTACACATTAGCATTAGCACTGAATCATGCAACAGGCAACCATCTAATTGGATCATAGATTAGTGGGCATGGGTTAGATAGATGGTAGGGGTATTTTCTTGCCTCCAGACTCTAGGGCATAGTCCACCAGCCCAGTCCGATCCTGGGAGTAGAGTTTCAGAGCATTTTGCACGATGACTTGTACATGCTGGGAGAGAGAGAGTGGAAATGTGGTAAATTTGTCAGAGGCATATTTACCACTACATTTACTATTATAGCATTAGCAGACGCTTTTATCCAAGAGACACTTAACAATCTGGTACAGTCGAATACTGTACCAGTTGGCAACTAACATTTCGTTAGTATATTGACAGCAGAGATACAGTACCGAGCTTCTGTTAGTGAATGTGCAGTATGCATACCACTACGCACAGTGTCATCATTTTGTACCTCCTCAGATAGTCCCTCGGCCGTGGCAGTTCCCCGGACGCTCTGGGTGACGGAATGGGTGACGGCCTTAGCCCGGGTCTCTGCCTCCACCAGGGTCTGGGCTCGGCTCTGCTCCAGCTGTAGAGACACGTTCCTCAGGATGCTGAGCTCCAGAGAGGCCAGAGAGGCCTCCAGGCCAGGCCCGCTCACGTAGCGCTGGGATAGCCAGGCAAGGAAGGCCTCGGGAATCTCTCCCTGCACCTCTCCAGCCTGGCCGCCACCGAAGAACAGAGTCTGCAACTCCTTCCGCACCTGAGAGGAGACCTGGGCTGATACATGTGAGGATATCTAGGGAAGAGACGTACGGAAAATAAAATGAATAAAATAATAAAAAAAGGAGATTATAGCTAAATTCAGAGAACTGTATTAGGTATGGGCTTTAAATGCCTTTACAGCTGACACAGGAGCCCATATGCGAGATACTCACCCTCTCGTGGAGCATGTCCAGCTGGTCACACTTGCCCTGGCATCCCATCACCCCCTGCAGGTCCTGTCTGACATTTCCCAGCTCCCTCTCTAGTCTCTGCACCTCTGCTAGCAAAGCATCATGGTCCTCCTGATTCACACCCACACTGAGGAAAGAGAACAAGCACTAAGTAAAACCAATAGATAGCATGTAGCATAAGGTAGCACATTTGCATAAATAATTGACATGTAAATTCAAGTCAGATTTTTGGGCTCCACAGTCACTTCTGCATTAGGATTAATCAATACAGTTATTCACTTTCTTTTAATAAATTTATAATTACATTTCTCCCAAAATGTTAATGATTATCCAACTGTAAATTACCATCTTCCCATGAATGCAGCCGTGCTTGTGTATAGTCAAGTGTAATAGGAACATATCATTAAACCTCATACCTGACAGAAAGTGGAGCTGCTGTAGACATAACTTCCTCTTTTTCCTTCTCCTCTTTCACTTTCTACAACAGAACGCCACAAAGCAATTACATTTTATTAAGAAGCCTGCGTTGTTAAAAGTTAATGTGAATGTAAAAATGTGTTTTTGAGGGCCATTTAAAGGCACTGGAAAAATGCTACAAAGTAGGAAAGGCGCTGAGAGTGGGGCACCCCATTAACTGAATGAACTTTAATGAGATACCAGTGTTCCAGTCGCACACTAATAAGTCAGAAAGAGCCTTGGATGATATGGTATTAAACAAAGGTGGTTGTTTAACCTCCGTAACCCATAACATTTTTCCAAAAAACCAAAAGATGTTTATAAAAATTCCTATTGGCCGTGGTGCATGTGTTTTGTAGAGCTTGCACTTCGTAATGTACCTCTGTCTTGGCGGCCAGAAGGTTGAGCAGTTGTTCCACCTCAGCCAAGCGTGCTGCCTGGCTCTGCTGTTGCAACTGTTGCTGGTCAGAAAGCTGCAAGGGGGAAGAATGGGAGGGAAGGAGGTAGTGTAAAGATAAATATTCACAGATCAGCTCACTAATATTGAAACTACTATTTGCATTTTGATCTTTGTCAGGCTAAGCCTTACAATTTTAGAGCTGGATGTCTTAAAACATACCCCAATAAACATCAAATAGAAACCACCAGTAATAGTGAACAGTTATTCCTGCTTTATATATTCTATTTAATCTTTTGGGCCTTAGCTGCAAGCAGATGTGTGCCAGTATATTTCTTCAATAGGCAAAACCAATACAAAAGTGCCTCAAAGCACTACTATATCTTGTAACGCTGTGCAGTGGTTTTCAAACTGTGGGTCGGGTACATCTGAGACCAGGGGTCGCGAGATCTCAAATAATCTCTCTTTGTTAAAGCAATTACTTCTAATCTTGTTTTGAGTATCTCTAGTAAGATGCATTTCTCATGCAGTGTACGGCTGTCCCCATTATAAATAAATAAAATAAAATAAAAAATATATAGTTTGTAACAGTCAAATAGAGGAGGTGTGCCCCCTCCCCATACCTCCTTCCTGCGCGTGTTCTCCTGCTCCAGCTCTCCTCGCAGCAGGAGGAGCCTCTGCTCCAGCAGGGAGGTGACCCACAGGCCCAGGTGCTCCCGGTCAGTGTGCGTGTGCAGGTGCTCCTCCAGGCTGGCGTAGAGGCCCAGGGTGTTGCTGTGGCGTTCCTCTTGCCGCTGCTCCCCCTGCTGGACGCGCTCCCACAACGCAGCCAGCTGGCGCTCCACCTTCTCCAGGCGCTCCGTGTCAACGAGGGACACCGCCACAGGGGGGAGGGTCTGCAGAGAGACAGGAAGAAAGAACAATGGAATTCTAATGAAAAGAAAGACAATAAAATAAAATACCATATACCCATACCAAGGGATGGAGCACACATGCTTAGTGTGGTAGGTATCATTTCACACATATAAGTATTTAAAGTTGCTTTAGTATTAATATTAGTTACATCATCGTTATCATGTGGCATGAATGTGTGTAGAAGTTGGCAAGCTATAAAGCCCCGCTGGCTCAAAACAGCTTTTCTATATAACACAACAACATTTTTCGAGGGATTCCCCGCTCTAATCCCCCCCCTTACTGGTGTTTGGGAGGCCGGGGTGGCTGCGGTGGCTGGGGGGGCTGGGGTGATCTCCACAGGCGTGTCTGGTGCCGGGGCAGAGGCCAGGCCCAGGCTGGGCAGGAGGGCGAGGGGAGAGGCAGGGCGCCACTCCGTCAGGTTGATGGCGGGAAGGTAGGCGAGCAGGGCAGCAGTGAACGGACCCCACAGCCACAACGCTGAGGACACAACACACACACACACACACACGCTTCACAAAACGTGTTGGAGAGCTTGTGTGTGCTGTGCCATTGCGTAACAGTGCGAGAGTAGGTCTCATCCACAGAGAGGGAAGGGGATGGGAATCTGTCACTGGGAGCCCAGAGATGGTGGCCTGAATCTGGTACTGGATTCACAGATTCCTCAGGGGAGGTGTGCCGGTTAGCATCCTCACTGCTCTATATGAGTGTGTGTGTGGCACGCACGCGGTCTGCTAAGTGGGTTACACCTGCAGGAATTTAAACGAGCACTCTGAACTCTCATGTACCCACCTAAGAGGAGAAGAAGCAGCAGAAGTAAGAGCAGCAGCTTCCATAGTTTGGGTAGGCACCTGGAAAACAGAGATATGGCTTACAGTTTAAACAACATAATTTGTATACGAAGATAAGTAATCACAACGCGTTGTCCTAAAAACCTATTCTTGCCCAGTGTTTCATAATACAAGTGAGCATGAAGACACAGGTTCCTTACCGTGTCAGAAAGAAGACATTGAGGAGAGCCATTAACGACACCAGCTGGTACCATCCCGTCACAAGGAACCATAAGAGGCTCCTGCCTGCCTTCACTGAAATATTGAATGGGAACTTGCAGATCAGCAGATTCATATTATGATAATAAAAACACAAAACAAAAAGGGTAGAAAAGAGAAGCGCTCACCTGGAGCTACTAGGACCACCCAGAATAGTGAGAGCAGCCTCTGAACTGCATTTCCAGCTCCCGATCCCAGTGCTTTACCGGCCCTAGCCACACAGTAGCCTGGCTGGAGGAGGCAGTAACCTGGGAGACAAACAAGGTAAACAAACCATGAGACCATTAATGAGCACCATCACACCAAAATTGTGTTTGATGAATACAAGTATGAATGTTTCAAGATTTAAAGCTACAATCTGACACTTTATTTTCTGGCCATCTTTGGCAGACCAATACGGAGAGAGAAATTTCTTAAATGTATTTACAAATGCAAGACCCATGATCCACAAATACACTATAATTTCCAAATGTGATTTGCTATCTACATACATACATATATGTCTATCTGTAAATAAATCATTTGTAATTCATAAATATACTTAATACTAAATATATGCATTTATCATGAAATGCCAGTTGTAAATCTTCAATTCTGCGTAATATGTTGAATAGGCATTTATGAATTACTGCTAAATGTGCTGATCTTTTCAGAAAGTGTCACACCCATCAAAACTGCAGATGCAAAACATTTTATTAATAAACTGACTACTATATTAACTCAATAAACAATAATTGACAGCTCAACACAAATGTGCGTATGCAAATTGTTCAAGAGTGTAGCCTTAAAGCAATCCCATGTGTGCACGGCCAGGCAACACGTAAGTGATGGTTCCATTAACCTGTGTAAGCCAGGAGGGCCCACAGCGCCCCCGCCAGGCGACGAGGCCTGGAGGGCTGTGTGAGCAGGACGGAACACGTCTCAGAATACTGCTTTCCTTTACAGTCATCGCCTGAATCAGCCCACATTGATGGAGGGTTATGACACAAACAGAAAAACAAAAACACAAAAAGGACGTAAGAATAAAAGAATAATCATGGATTAAAATAAACAAAACAAAAAGAACATCTAAAACTCATCACATCAAATGATCAAAAACAAGTGAAACTAAATGAGTCAAAAGACAACGGCAAATGATAGCGCAAGATGGCTACTTGCAATAACATGGTGTCACAATATCAAACACAAGTTTGGTGTGTGTGATGACACACCAGCCACAGCTCTGTGTTGAAACCAGCCTTGCCAGTGTTCCACCCGACACCTTCCCTCTCTTGTCACTCCACAGTGAGTATGTTTACATGACAGAAAAACCATTAGTTGGAATGTTGTGGCTCCAAATTCACCATGTGGTAATCTTCTGAATACTGAATATATCACTGTTCCAAATACCATTTCGCTTGTTATTTGTGAATATAGTGAAATGCGCGCTGAATAATAGCAGAACACTTAGGTGCTGAATGCCTGAGAGACACAGCCTTCGTTGTTCTCCGGCCTTGGCCTGACATGTGGCGTTTCCCAACTCCTTACTCATATGTGGCAGCAGCCCCAATGAGCATGTGGACATCTGGTGCACGTCTCCATCAAGGCCCCAATGTCACACATACTTCCTACGCACTGATACAGAAACAAGCGCCACCAAAGCATCTAATGAATGTCCTAACACTTTCACATTTATACATGTTCTTTTGCTTAACAATCTCTCTTGTATTTGCCCTGTGAATGTTGTTTTTGCTAGTGAGTGATTTACTTTGGAAATACAGTTTCATTATTATGCATTATAAGAGAGCCATCTGGTTACTAACATGTCACGGCGGTTAAGAGAATACTGGCCAGGTAAAGAGCTTCACCCAGCCTGTGCCGGCTGATGTCAACACAGGTCACGCATAGCATTAACTATCTGTCAATAAAGGCTGATGGAGGCTCGCTGCTAAGCAGAGGGTGTGTCTACTCACATAGTGAACCGTTGAGCTTGAGATGTGACACATCTTCAGTTACCAGGTCTTTCACATTCATGCTTCCACAGAAGCTAGAGTGCGCTGCAACAACACAAGCGGACGTTTATTTGTAGAACATAAATAAAGAGAGATAAACAAATGTGTGGCACCATGTCCAAAATACAGGATGGAAAGGACATTTGCATGTCACCAGGGTGACAATCAACTATTATGCACTGTTTTTGTGCATGGAAAACAGTAATGGAACTACATGGAACCTGAAAGAGAGGGTAGGAATACAAACAGCAGAAAGTGATTAAAAAGGGGATGAAGCTGTACAGTAGCCCACGCTGTTCAGGACAAAGAAGAGATTAAATGTTTCTGAACCAGTTCAGGCCAACAGACTGACAGGAAAGACCGGATGATCAGGGGGGGAAATTAGGAGAACGTACAAATATTTGCAGAATGGCTCACACACAGAGAAGTGCTAGACAGGAAGTGAAATAAACTGGAGGACAGCGATTCACATTAGGGAAGCAGCACGGGAGGTCAGTGAGGTCAGGGTGCCAAGACGGCAGCCCTCTGCCCCCAGTGGCACCGTAGGCTACCTTTTCCTTCATAGCCGTTGGCCCTGTAGCCCATCCTATGCAGAGTGCTCTGCTTAAATAGCCACAGCCTGGACACACTGGAGGACACGGATCGCCTCACAGAGTCTGAGAAGGACGTCAGGACACCTGGTCACACACACACACACACAGTCAATCCTCCACTTCCACAGGCTAGAAAGGGTCAAGGTACACCTTTGTGATGTTGCACCACAAGAACACCCCATACTGTAGCCCAAGCTAACTGTAACTAGGTAGAGAACAGAGTTTTAGCAAGGTTTCCAGCCAAAATAACAAGTAAAACAACAATAAAACTACTATTTATTTATATTTAAATATAAATAAATCCAAACAGTTTGCAGAGAATTAAGATATACCCTTAACCAAACACTTGCAAAGAGAAAGATGTATGCGATGATGAATAGAACAAACATGGGCATAGCCAAACACAGATCAAGACCTGAAGAATCACATGTAGAAGATGACTGGAAAGAAATCCCACAACACACAAGTGAAAAGAGACTGTGGAAAGAAATCTCCCCCCCCCCAACACAAAGAAATAGCAGGGAAAGCCTTGTGTACAGTATATATACCTCTTCCTGACCGGCTCCTGGCCCTGGAAGCCAGACAGAGGACGCTGCTAAAGACGAGGGTGACTAAGGACACTGTGGCAGTCAGGGCTTTCCGGCTGTAGCCTATACAGGTGTCAGACACTGACGCCAGCACACCTGTGGAGAGAGATGCTTCATCTCTAAACCATCACGTCCTTTGACAGCTACAAAAGACACAGTCCGTTCTTTCTTTCAATTCCAGAGAAGGTGCTTTTGTGTGCGTTTTCACAACTAACAAGAAAAGAATAATGGAGGAATTTCTATAGCGGAATCATTTCCGTCATTCGACAATATCTCACCTGTCTTGTTCCTCCGTGTCTTCTCTCGGGAATATATGCAAGACGATGGGGCTGTAGATGATGATGATGAAGCCGCAAAGGACAGAGCACTGGCAGCAACATCGGCCTGAGATGACGATGATGAAGATGATGTGTGTGAGCTCAAGGCAACCGTCCTGGAGTGTACAGAGCAGTCTTTACAGATGTAGCCGTTGACAACCGTGCTGTGGCTCTTGGACACTGTGCAGCTGGCATCGCCGTTGACAACCGAAATGTGGCTGTCGCCGGACATCCTCCCTGAGGGAACACCTCCAAAATGAGATTTTTCCATTAGAGTCAGCGCAGGGAGAAATGGTTGAACAAATAAACTACTCATCCATAAATGTAATATAATCTTTTAAACAATTACTGACCTGTGAGTACAGCATCATGGCTCGACCCTGAAATGAAAATAAAGCAACTGTTAGCCAGAGCTCATTGGTCCGCCTAATAGGTCAATTAGTGCCAGTCCTAGACACCCTGGGGTAATCACCTGAGCAGCACATCACAAGGATTTACATGCAGTGATTACCCAACACCAACCGCTTTATCTTAAGCCGTGCACAACCAAACAAGCCCTGCCTGCAAAATCTGGATCTAAACAGCATCAGCAATCAGTTAGGCTTGATTGATCAAATGATGGATAATCAAAATCACAGATAATGTGGAAACGCCTGTTGCCAAACACACCAGCTCATTCATTGTGGATTATTTTGTGTGCACAAATGATTTTGCCGTTTTGCTGCATGCACTCCTTGACTTCCCTAATTTAGTAAAAATAAATAAATGATTAAAAACAAATGGAAAAGCACATGCTTACACATTCTGGTCATATACTACTTAAAGTACGCATGTAACATAAGTACAAGAAGGTAAAGTGAATGGTGGTGAAAATAGACATTTTGCTATGTATACACTAGATATCCTGTAGTGCACAAAACGCAAGGCCAAAATCCTTCAAACAGGATTCTCCAGTACCTTACACACAATGGGACACTAACTCCTGGAGCCTTGACAGTGCTACTAACCCCAGTATCCATCCGCTGTGGTGGAGGTGGAGGAGCGCTGCCTGAGGCTGGCCTGGTCCAGGAGGGAGGAGACCCGCGAGGCATCAGCCGCCCTGCTGCTGCTGCTGCTGCTGCTGCTGCTGCTGCAGACGGGGGTGCTGGCGGCAGAGAAGGAGAGGGCCTGCCTCGGCGTGGACGCCTGGCTCAGAGACAGCGACTGGGAGCTGGACTGCTGCCTCCGGCCGCGCACCGTCCTAGCACAGGTAGGGGGGAGGGGGTGGTGGTGTAAGAAGACAGCCCAGTGCCCAGTGGATCAGGTGCGTGCCGCGGCGCCTCCTGTACGGAAGCCTCCGCCGCAGCTGGTCTTACCGGGACTCCCTCCGGCTGCTGGTGTGGCTGACGGTGCTGCCGCCGTGGTTCTGGGAGTAGTCGGCCAGGCTGTCGTTGCCGTAGTGACCGACGCTGGTCTGCAGGCGCAGGCTCCGGCGTGACATCCTGGGCGAGTCGAACACAGGAGCGATGTGGTGCTCTTTCTCAAACTCTAGGGCTGCTGTGGAGTAGCTGGAGCTGAGGGATGGCCGGGGGTACAGGGAGATATGGAAAGGAAAGTGTGCGAGAAGAGGGAGGAAGTAGTGGAGAGGCAAAAAAGAGATGCGGTTAGAGGAGGTATAAAGTGACAGATTCAGTTTCTGTGGGTTTTTAATCTGTGCGACGGGAACATTATGGAGATTAGACAGTTCAGACACAAATGGCACAAAACCACAAAACAACATATATCTCAATCAATACTGACCGAGTACATCATCTCTCTGTTTTATCCCGTCGGGAAAAAAGAAGAAAAAAAGAAGAAAAAAAAAGAGCAATCTATCGTAAACAATAGCAACCAAAATAAGGGAGCAGCCCTTTCAGAGCGCACACAGCTGCCAATGGCAAATGTTTCCTGCAACTGCCAATGGGCCTGACAGGAAATGACTCACTCCCAACCACACAGACAATACAAAGACCCAGAAGAATACGGACTGTGTACACAAGAGACAAGACAATTCTGGAGGTTTTAGACAAGAGAAGCTTATGACAGCATGCAGAAAGATACAGTATACAGTGAGTGCATTCTAACAACTAGCCTATATTGTGAAACAGGAGATATTAATATTGCAACTATCTAGACTAGACACGTGGATATTTGAGAAACTCTGACTCACTGCATGGCCCCACCCACTTGGCACTCTAGGCTACTAGGCACACAGTGTACCACAACCAGCATTCCGACCTTAGTACATGGAACACAATTGCAGATTTTGAATCTAAATGAAAATACTTAAAGGGGGTGTGGTTAAATTGGAATTAGCAGTGTTACAGTTTACCAACACAAACACTAGCCTAGCATGAAAAAAAGGAGAGATGGCATGTTTAACTAAAATGCCCTGCAACGCTGTGTTAATTCATGTACCGTAGGTCGACTTGACAGACTAGGCAGGGCAGATGAAGGGTGGGGCAAATCAACCCCTCCCTTTGTAAACAAATATGCTCCTTACTAATATTGCTTGGTACGAGCACAACACTCTGGGCCAATATTTTCCTACAACACACATCCATGCAAATATAACCACGAGATTCTGATGACAGGCTAATCAGCAACCATTATGGCTGTGCTGATGTGTGCGTTTGCAAGCAGGGTTAGGTTGCTCTCTGGCTCTCCTTTTGGCCATAAGCCCTGAGGATTACAACTTCCCACCCAGAGCCAATTATGTGCTTTCCCCTGCATGCAAAACTACCTGGCTCTGCTGTACATTGTTATGTCTCATCTTACATTATTTGAATAGCAGCACCCATCATATTATCCTCTATTGCTCAGAATTCAATCTTGGGTACAGTATGTGTGCATGTGTGTAAATAAACATGTCTTGTTGATTTTCCCACAACTAGCACCTTTCCTGAGTCACTGCGTTTACAGGCTTTGTCTGTCCAGTGTCTGCTAGAGAGATCTGTCTGCTTCCACATTAAGCCCTACTAATACCCACACACGTAAGCCTAGGGCTGGGTGGGGAATAGGGGGCATGAGCATGAACACAGTGGAGGCACAGTGCCACTGTGTAGTACTGTACAGTACCATGGTGACAGGCACCTACAGGTACTTCATTATTGTACCAACGTGCACCATTAGTTTAACATGCTGTCTGCTAGGCTGCATGTCTGTGTGACATTATTCCAAACTAGGAAATACAGTCCAAGGCTTGCTGCAGAGTTCTTGAATGCTGACTAACTGAATGCAAAATGCTGACACTCTATATAACCTTAAGAGCCAATGTCTGGTGGCACATGCGTGGGAAAGGATTGTGTCAAATCTTTGCCGTTCACAGTACACATGTCATGATGGTGAAAATTAAACAAATCCACAGAAAGTATTACACAGTCAATTTAAGTAGCCAGTGTTTGCTATATGGACACATTTCTTTCAGACAGCTGATCCACATGCACTGTAAGACAGCCCTAACAATGAGGTCTGCCACTGCAGGGACCGCCACAGTTTAATAAAACAGCTATCCTGTAGCCTGCACCCTGAGCCGGAACTGCCTCCGCAGCAAAAAAACAGTGATGCAGCTTGCATTTGGTGACCCAGTACTCTTGGGTAGGTAAAGGTGTGTGAGAATAATATAAATGTGTGTCTATATAGCCTACGGCCATAAAGGAACATTGCCCTGGGTTTTAACAGTTCAAAAGTGCTATGCTCTGTATAATAAAAAGTTAAACAGTCTAAATCTCTTAAACTCACAATTATATCATCGCTCAGGACACACACAACAAACTAACAGCACTATGAAAGTAGACTGTTTTCCAAAATCCAAATTTCACACCAAGTCTGCAAAGATTTGCTTGTTGTATAAAACATAAAAGCATTTTAATGTTTTTCCCTTCTCTGTATCGATCTGTGTGCCTCTCATGCAGGCTGCCCCCACAGCCCACGTGAATAATATATATATAGAGCTGGACACAGCAAGCATGCAAATGTGAGAACACCAGAGAAGCGGAGAGGCATATACAAGCAAATATAAACAGACGTGTTCATTCTGACATAGAGCTTCCTGGAATTTCTCCCATTACATAACAACACATTTACAGCACAGTGTACCCACACACAGTGGGCACTGCCAGCACTCATATAGCACACAACTGTCCAGAGACAGATCAGATCAGGCTTCACAATTTAGGCATATAGTTATTAACAATGGTACTTAGCAGGTATGCTCCAGTGACAGTTACTGGGAAGAATACAACTGGTTTGAACCCATATTGTGGCTGCGCACGCATGCACACCCCACATGTCATATAATCTAATTTTACACAAAGATTATTTTTGCATGTTTGAGTACTGGAATTGTATTGTACAGTAAAAGTACTGTAATTGTCATATCCATAGTATAATGACCAGCGATATCAATATTTATCCTTGTGTTATAGTTGCAATCAATAAATATTGCCCAATCCTACCATCAGGCATAGTTCTGAAATCTAGGCCTAGTGCAGTGAGCTCTATTAACCCCCTTTACCAAATCCAAAACATTTGCTATACACACACAGACAGAAACCACATGGGTTATAAACCTCACCTCAGATGTGGTTACATGATTCTAAAGTGTGACCGTAGTAGTGGCATGCATAGCTCTCTAAGGAACTCAGGGTTAACTCCTACAGTAGAAAACAACAGCCTTCATGAGAACAAATTCTATGAGCTAGCCTAGTCATTTTTGTATGTGTAATATCTCTCTTGCCCCCCATAAGCAATGGCTAAAGCAGTACGATTCTCTGAAAGGTCTACCCTGGCAAGTGAGTGTCATTTTACAGTCTCCCTTTCAGAGAGCTGTTCACAGAAAAATATACCATGGAACATCTTTTCACAAATCAAGCTCTCTGGGGCCCTTTGGTGCTCTATGGGGGATAAACACTGAAGCAGAACACAGTAAAACATAGCGGGTCCGTCCATCCTGTTTCCTCAATCAGTTACAGAGGGTGAAAGCGACGGGGTCTAAATTTATCAGGAGCCAGGGACTGGACGGATACTGGGACGAAACAGGCGGTCCTCGTTTTATTTTATTTTTGCCATTATTCTGGGTGGGAAAAACTTTGCAAAGACAACAATCTCTCTATATAGCCCACTTTCATTTCCCCTCCCACAGACTAACATCATCCACCCCACCAACACACACTCTGTATAGTGCTTACCAATTCACACTATGAGTAGTTTGTTTCATGTTGCCATGGAGAACACTCCAAACAGCTCTCATAGAGGCCTGACAGAGCTAGAGAGTGACCGGTAGCAGAAAGCCAGTTTGTGCCACTTCAATGGACAAATGCTGCCACACAACACATGGCGCGCAGAGACAGAAGTTCTTCTGGAACGTTCCCTCGTGCCAAAATGCCTCAGCACACTGCTTCCAACGTCAGCTCTGACATCAAGTTGAGGCCTAGGGCGTGTCTACTTTCAACAATTCAAATTGGGAGGTGTGTCCTACAGTCTCCTAGCAGCACATGTGGGGATTTTAGCTATTACACAAGAAGGACCTCCCCCCACCAAAACCATCCAGTTGCTGTCATTTCAGTGTTTGGAAGATAACCAGCATGCCATTTACAGAGAAATGTGTGTGCGAATTGCATGCACGCACGCGCGCACACACACACACACACACACACACACACACACACGTGACATCTGCACAGAGAACAGCCGTCCAAATCTGGTCCATTTAGCTCAACTTGCAAGTAATCTACTGACTGTCCTGCTTTATAAACATAACTCTTAACTGTCACAACTACCACCTACTACTGTCAAACACTTGAGTCCAACACTTGTGAGGACAACGTCTGTCTGTCTACCATCCCCTTTGGCCCACTTCGATTGACACATCGTAAAATATGGAGAGGCCTTGGTGCATGTGGACACAGTAGGGCTCACTGGCTCAACTTGATGTTTGCTTTCTTGGTGGGATTCATTAAAATTTTCCTTGACATGCAATCTGACCAATATCAACCAGTTACATAAATGTGCCTGAGGGATAAAATCATCAATGGTATAAACATTTTGTTTATCTATTGCCTGTCCAAAATTTTTGCAAAAGTACATTTCAAATCCAGATGTTGGTTATTACAAGCACTCTGATCTGGTTTGTATGGGAGCCAAAGTTGAGTTCTGTTAAGTATGGTTTAACCCTCTCACCGTTACAGTATCCTTCATTAGGCCTTAAAGGGGTATTCCAGCCGGTTGTGACCGTAATCTAATTTTCCCATATCTTCCAGTTATGGCAATTCATACCATAATCCAAGCAAAGAAAAACTGAAATATAGCCTAGTATATAGTGTTCTCTAAACCACATTTAGAAGATGGCATATATAGTATTCTCTAAATAACATTTAGAAGATGGCATATATAGTGTTCTCTAAATAACATTTAGAAGATGACAGAGAGAAGGAATGTTATGATACATTCACCCAGTGTAGATAAAATCATTACTGTTATTAAAGTCTCCCAGGATCAAGCCCACACAAAACACTCCCAAGTGCGTGAGAGAGGGAGTCAGAGAGGAGAGGAGTGAACAGAAATGGTAGGAGACAGTGTCTGATTCTCTCTTTCATGACAACACTGCAAACTTGTGTTAGGACTTTTGAGTTCTGGCAACAGATGGGCCAACGGTATTTGTCACCTGACTCTGTCCATCTGTCCTATTCACTGCAGCCCCCCCCCCACAAAATATTTTGAACTAACCAACAGCAGATATTCAGACATGTCAGACAACAAGGAACAATACACAAGTGCATCTACTGCCAAGGTTTTGGTTCCACCTTATATTCTCCCTTCTCAGAGACCAAACTAAGACCACAAAGATACCAGGTTCTGTTGCAACCAGTTCTGCACTGTATCTGTTTACTGAGATAATTCAACAGTTTGTTCCTTGGTGAAGGTCATTCACCAACTGCAAATATGTGACTTTTTATAAAGGTATATTGGGGGTTGGTTATTTCAAGGGCATAACCTGCTAGACTAATCCAGGGATCAGTGTTTTTCTGACAAACTGTAAGATTCATTAGTAAATTCTCAGCTGAATGCAGACAGAGAAATCTGATAAGCTGGTTTCTGTCATTCTGTAAAGCCATCATATTCTGTAATGTGTCACCAGAATTGTTTAAGTTCCTATTGTATTTATTTTGCTTTGATCTTGCCTATTCTCACATAATAACTTAAAGTTTGTTCCTGGGGAATGCAAGTTTAACTTGACGACAAAGAATAATTGTTTGCTTTTTCTCATACATTTGAGAACAGTTGATATTATTCACTTTAAATGACATGGAGAGACAAAACATCCAATAGCTTATTGTATTTGCATTTGAATAAGAAATGAATTAGTTACCTTAATTAGTTAAAGTAAACAATGACGGAGAAAGACCGGTATATTTGATCTCAACATCAAAAACACTTACCCTGATGAAGACCTTAATGGCTAAAACTAGTAGTTTTATTTGTTACCTATGTCTATCCAAGTGAGATTAAAGGCTTTATAAATGAATTTGTGCCATATTTTTGTAAGAAATACTCCCAAAACTGAACAGCAGAAAAAGACAGATGCCTGTAAATTTGAACTTCTTCAAATGAATTTCAAGAGGATATTTTCTCTACAAAGCACTACATGTAAAAAGAGATTATTGTTAAGACATGCCTATGCAGCTTCTTGAGACATAATTTAAACCATAAGTTCTACTTAAACATGAACACCTACTGTTTGATTTCTGCTTTTAAAAAGGGCAGGCAAGATCTCCATTACCCTTGCGAGTTTTGTTTAGGTTTGACCAAAAGCAAAGCTCAAGCCGTTTCTCCACTTCTTGACCCTCTCATGCATGGAGGCCTTGCCTGCCTTTCTTTCATTTTATATGCCTGAGGCATGAAACAGAGCTGCTCTGAAAGGAATAACTGCATTCCATCACACAAGCACACCTGACCACACCCCAAGGTCTTTCATGTATTGGGATGAATATCAATGGGTGAAACGGCTTGTTACAACTTCTTTATATCTCCACCTAACACATTTAAACGTACATTTCTACAGAGAGGTCATTACACTTATTGAGCTTTTACTTTCTACAGAGTGGTCCCATATGTCCCATATTCCTCCCAACTAAACAAATACTAGCCTGGCTCCGCCCCTTTATTGAGATCAGCTGAATTTGCTGAGATTATAACAGAAACCCTGTTTGCATTAGCGTTCGCACAGCCACCCTGGATGGTAGATCAATCAGCATCCATGGGGGTCAGCAAATATGAAGACGTTGAAATCAAGCGTGTGGTTCTAAATGGTTGTAGAGCTAGATAAAGCAATACAAACAGTTTTAGTGGCGCAGATTGTTAAAGGATGTTTAAAAGTTTTAGCTCCATTAATGGAGCTAGCTATATATAGAGGATATAACAAATCCTACAATATATCAATTATGCCCATGGTCCACTTTAAAAATAGCATTAGCTTAGCTATTAGTGTGTATCATTAGGGGAACATACAGAACTAGCACGCTATATTTTACAACGTATTATGAGAGTGGTGGGGCTCTACACATATTTTAGACAGATTAAGACAACACTGAATATGGCTTAAAGATGTAATAACCATTTAAAATGTATCTCTCGAGTTGTTAGATAGCTACATTTCCAACAGGCATTTCCAAGGACACTTTTCACCTTCACCATCCTGCACTGCGGGGCAGGGAGGTCTCACCTGAGGGAGTAGGTATAGCCGGTGTTCTCGGGGGCACACTGTGGCGGCGTATATGTGTGCAGGTGGGAAAAATCCATGGTCATTCTTCGTTCAGACTGCAAGAGTCAGAACGCAAGGAATAGAGGTCTTTAGGTGAAGGCCAGCATGAAAAGCACACACGCACGCACACACACACCCTAGTTTAGCCCGTCTATCCTTTTAAAATATCTAAATGTGAGGTGTGAGGTTCTGTTAAATGAGCTCAAGATCTGCCTCAAAGTATTTGTCAAATAGGCTAATACAAAGCTCAAAAGCTGATACAGCTAGACACTGACGGAAAAACACATTGGTTGTTACCTCTCCCAAATCAGTTCTAGTCCTATTCATTCTCTGGGCTACTCTCCAAGAAAACACAATCACAACAGAGAGACCACCACTGGTAGCCACTAATGAGCTAACAGCTCTACAGCTCTCCTTTCAGAGAATGCTGTAAAACGTAGTCAAACAGAGAGAGAAAGTTGGGGCTGGGTACTGTAGCATAATGGGCGGGAAAGCAAGAAGGCTGGGCTTTTCAAGAGAGAGGTTTAGAGTACACTGCATGCACATGATCAGATTCCATTGTTGTTACAAACATTTCTATACGACTAGCCTATACATTGGGAGTCAATCATTCTACATGGCATGGAATGCCGTGAAAAGCCTTAAATTCAAAGAATTTGTTCAAATTCAGTGAGAATGACAACAAACTCAAGGCAGTGAATTAATAAAGAATGCTTCCACTTGTGCTCAAGTGAATCCATCACACATTTAATCCCATTCAATGTGGATACATTTATTGAAGTTGTGCTTGGCACAAGTTGCTAAAGTTCATCTCTTCATAACACCAATTATATATTCGGCATCTCCATTAATTAATTAAAGGGAATAATGTACAGACAGATGGTTTCAACATTGAACTAAATCCAAGAACCAAAAATATGAATCAAAGTTCTAATTACTCTCAGACTTTGAGGCCAAAATGAGACATAAACAGAACAAAAACAGGCAAAAGCCAAATAGGTCATTTTAATATAGACTGGATTGGAATGATGAATACTGTGTACTACAGTTGTTAAAGTCTAAAACCAAAACTTTGCTGTGTTTTTTAATTATATATGCAGATTATTAATAATTCTTGACAGGCTACTGAGAAACAGGCCATCACCTCCACAAGCACACACACCCACAACCATAAATATCACCAAATATAAATGTAAACAAAATACATGATATACAGAGATACATATTTGGACTACAACTACTAGTAATTTACACGTGTCTGCTTTGTGTCACTGGCTCCTCTACACACATAACAATATTATCAATTCATTCAGATATCTGCCAAGTGTCAAATCAGCGTTTCTGAGCGTTCTGATATTAACCTACCGATTCTAGAGCTTGCAGATAGACACAACGTATACTATATATGAAAATGATATTGCTAAAACAAGTAGTATACATATAGTTATTCTCAAATGGCTATGCTAAATTTAGACGCCAGTACAGTATTTATACAACGCAGTCGTTCGTGATCCCATTGGCTTAGTTAACAGCGTTATTGCTTGCTATCAATCTAGACGTTGTTTTTTTTTTAATAAAAACACGTATTCCATTGGAATCTATTAATAAAGGCATTTGGCATTCGAATCTAAAATATCTAATATATACGTAGTACAACATCTATACGGAACATTTGCTTGGAGAGCCAGGCCTGAGATTGCAATTCACTATCAAAACAGAGTTATGGGTAGAGGAGCTCAGCAAGGACAAAATATACATAAAATGATACAGCAGAAAATATGCTAAAAACCATAAATGCAATTTAAACTGTTATAATATATCTTATTATATCGCGTCTAACGTGCACTTGCCCGTATCCGTATGGTTAGAGTCCATGTAGGCTATGTTATTATTTATAAGCGTAATCCAGAAGAACAAGATCCACACATTACTGGGATTGAAGATGCGCAAAGTTCATCGTGCATCCCGTCGCCCCTACTCGGGGTATGGTGGTCCAAAGGGTATATTTAATATTCTGAAACATTAAATACCCCAAAGATCATTTCCATGGAAAGAAGCAAAAGTTTGGAAGTTGCCAGTATTACACTTATGCACAACAAGCAGAATTCCAAAATGGCTTCCCAGACGTAACAAAGCCACAAGGATCGCCAGTGACCAGATCCTCCCACTCCCAGGCTCCCTATTGTCGATAAAGGCGCACACTTTGAATCTATTAAAAGCAAAACAACATTGCAGCAACACATTGTAGTCTATGCAGTAGAACACATTATACTGTACTTTTTCAGGAAAATTATTCAATGCCTATTCTAAACTGATCAAATTGGGGGAAAAGACCCACTGCAAAACATTTGTAATATATTTGTATATAACTAATTAAGCCTATATGAATTGCATAAACAATAGTATAAAATGTACTTCGAAGCTTTTGCAAAGACTTATACACGCAGACTATATATACACACACAAAATACATAAAGTGTGTGTGTATATATATATATAT
>JAODUG010012665.1:0-24537 GCA_027564795.1 Aphredoderus sayanus | reverse complement strand
TTCAGGTGGGGGTCCTGGCATTGAGAGAGAGAGAGAGAGAGAGAGAGAGAGAGAGAGAGAGAGAGAAGCCATCAATATTACTAACAGTGATCTGGAAGAGTACTTACTGGATCAGTTACTAGCTAATTTAGCAAAGCTAACCCCGTCATGTTATATAAATGTTATGGGACTGACATGGAACAGTCGGGGGAGATTAGCTTGTATATAATGCCTTACCTGAGTATAAACTGTGGAAAGAACATTAGTGGAAACCTTGAAAATGGGCTTTCCTCCATCTACCCATTTCACATCTCCATTCTGTATGACAGAGAATTGCAGTTAGTAAATAGGAGAACACTGATTCATATTTTCTATATTCCCCATTTTTGTCAGAACTACAGTAGGTTCACCACGGGCTGCCTCCCTCTCCCTGTGTTTCACCTTGGCACTGCTGGGCTCTTTGATGGCCAGGTATCCAGGGGGCAAGTTACACGAGACAGGGATGTTAAACTCCTGAGAGGCCAGACGTCCTTCTCTTAGGAGAGAAAGCCAGGAATACCCCACTATGCACGGACACACACACGCACACACACAACTGAAAGTCTGATGATTTCTTTGTATGTTGTATGTACTGTATGTATATTGTACAAATGTATATTGATATATACCTGGACATTTTTATTTAAATTATTTGTGTCATGACTCTTGGTCTCTAAGATGGTACATTTCTCCCCCCCCACATTAAGGTGGCTGAAGCCCAAATTCTTTTACAGAAACAAGCCCCTTAAGTCAGCATTAGTGATTTATGGTTTTAATCTGGGATAGAGGCCTTCCAGTTGAATGATGGGCTTGGCGTATTTACTTTGGCACCCTCTTTAACATAACCTCCTATAACCACGCTTTCTTTGGATCACATCCTGTACCCTACCTGGGGTCTCCAAAGCCTCTTTTCTCTTGGCACTGGTTTTGGCGTTGATGTCGCAGGTGACATGGTAGAACGAGAATAGAAGGTGGTGCTTTTCGTGCAGATGGGTGGGAAGTTCAACTTTCACCTGGAATAGAAATGCCATAATGAGGTGAACCAATGCATTGTACAGTACCATCTGTAATGTATCGGTCAGATTCTATTCCATGGCCATACCTCGTCATAAAAGTCTGGGTTCTGGGAGTGATGAAGGACCGTGGAACAGGCAGCTGTGGTGAACACTGGACCTCCTGGCTTGCCATAGATGCACTACACAATTCAAATGTAAACGAAGCTTTAAATGAAATGTGTCATTATTTATTGTTGAGAGGCGCTAACTATTAATATCCTTGTCTGTAGGTTAACCACTGTATCACCATATGTTAATTAAAAGTACTAGTTAACAGGTAGTAAATGCAGGAGAAAAACCTTTCTCCAATTTGAGGTACTAATTTACCTTTAAAGGTTTGGCAAGCTCCTCATCTGAGCTGCGAAACTCAACGTAGACGGCAATGTTGCGAGCCTGTGAATTAAACCATTGTCAGTTTCTCAAAAACAGGCAGGACATTATGGGTAATACTCTGTAATTAGGGACCAATGACAATTCAGAACCACACACCAAATGTATTTTATGGTATATAAAAATACATATTTATTTATTATGCTCACTGTATGTTAACACTACAGGCGTATCATTCCATTTGGACCAGTATCATTATCATTGCCACTTTACCTTGGCAAAACTCTTCTGGCTGTCATACTTCAGGTGTTTGGGGTAAACGTATATGTGGTTCTTGTAAACGCGATGCGGCTGGGTGAACTTTGTGGTGTCTTGCACAAACTCCTCCACTTCCACTGTTGGCTGGTGCTGAGTAACCTCTACAAAGGGCTTTACTGGTATGTAGGATGATGTCACACAATCTAAACAGAGGGAAAAATAGAATATTTCACTACACAAAAGCGGAGGGATAGTGGGACAGGAGAAAGATATGATCAGTAGATGTGAGTCTTATCATAGATAGAGGATGAGATAAATCTGAATGACGGTTACTTAAACTTACTAGGATGTTCCATTGGAACATATTCTACAGTGATGTCCAGGGTTCCTGGAATAGTCTGCAGTTTGCTGGTCTTCTCAGCTCTACACTCGCAGCAAGATCAGAGAGAATTATGACATTTTGTTTTGCAAGAACAATGTGGGTTCTCCTAATTTTGGGAAGGCCTTACCTTCTGTACTCAGAAACTAGCTTAATCAGATCATCTGTACAAATCTTGTTGCTCTCCTGTTTGAAGAGTGGCGAGAAGCGAGACTCTCTGTCCAGTTTGCCCTGGTTGTCTTTAAACACTGACCTATCACACACATAATGAGGTGACAGATGATAAGACACTTGGATGGAAACTATTTTAGAGGCTGGTGCTTTCCTGCCAATGTCCCTATGATTTCCTTGGGATGTTCGAAAGATTGGGGAATTCCGATACTGTTGATCAGATTTTCCACATTGTTGCTACTCTTTCTGTATGCCTGACTTCTTGTTTCCACTGGGTGCATAAGGGTGTGATCATAGGTTTAGCTAGGACTGTGGACCTACAGTATGCACAGCACAGAACATACTGTAAATGGGATTTCCAGCTTTGTGCAGCATGCCGCATCCTATCTGAAAGGCCTTTAATACCAGTGGGTGAAGTTATAACAAACTGGCAATTAGCCTAAATTAAGGATAATTGATTTGGACAACTGAACAACACAAACAATAAAAGAAGGTTTAGAGACTACAGACTGTAGCACTGACCTGATGGACCAGGCAAAAGGCATACGGTACTTCCCCAGTTTACTGCAAAATTGTTTGTTGGATTTCAGGGTCTTCTGAACAGTCTGAGAAAGACACAACAGAGTAACTGTTACAAATGTGCAGAAGAGCATATAATGTCGAAATTATGATTTAGATGTTAAGTATGTTTCCTAGGTTGGCAGCTTGCAGGTGATGTGTCTGCTGATCCACTCAGTCTCCTAAACAAAGAACAAACGGAGCACTGCCCGCCAGGGATCCAGCCTTGGATAGGATTTTGGAAACATTTTAATTTCTAAACCATCTGAGTGACTTGGGATGACGCATATGTAATAATAAATTAAAAGCCCATCATAAAAAGTCATGCATTAGATGTTTAGAAAGATGGAAATACAAAACAGCATATTACCACAAAATATTAGTTCCTAAATGTATTTTATGTGTTGATTGTTGACAATACACTAAAACAAAAACAGAAAATACACTAAAATCTAATTCTAAGAATTTACCACAAAACAATATACTGTACTGAAAGGTGGAGCAGTAAAATGATACATTTCTAAAAACGGGACAAGCATCATGATTAGGGTTTTCTCACCTTTGTGGAGTCTGTGTTCTTGATATAGGGCTCTGTCCCAGCTGCAATATTTCCCATTAACACCTTCTCTATCCTCGCCAGCATCACAATGTCTGTGTGAGGATTGGCCACTGAGAAGATGGCCTGCAATACATAGCCAAACATAATTATAAACACAGACCACCACAGGATGGGGTATAGGACTACTGTAGAGCAAATAAGAGCATCTTATCTAGATTATGGACATCCAGACCAATATTCTGTTATGAAATTTTACAAAAACAACCAAATTCAAAGATAGAAAATATTGCTCTAGATGTAAACATTATATGCAGAAATAATAACAGGTGCCCAAAATGGAATTAAAATCAATTAAAACACTGTTAAACAGTTGTAAAGAGAGACAGGTGTTGAGCCACAGGCTGAGCAATCACAAAAAGGTGTCAGTTGAAGTGAGACACCAGCTGTGCACATACCAAGCAGTGTGTTTTGCCAGTCCACTGTTGTGTTTGTTTGCTTGGGATGCATGGATTTGCTCAGGTCTAATCTAAAACACCTGTCTCTGTTTTACAGCCCCTTACAAGAGAGTATGAATGCTCATAACCATTCATATACGAGTACAGCACTGTATATTCATAATCTCTTGTTAAAGGTACAGGGTTCATTCCTCGATTGCGTTATAGCGCCCCCTGCATCCCCAAATGTCTGGACGACAAATGGATGGCTGTAAGAGGGCGGGTAACCCTCTGAGAGCTCTAGGGGGAGGAATAGAGAGGAGTGCAAGCCACTCAGTTGTGAGTGTCAAATGTCAAACCGAGGAGTCAGTCAAAAACAGTGTCTCTTCAGTTTGGGGATCCTTCAGTATTTGTTCTAAAAGTCGGCGGCACTCCAGAGGGATACATTTAAAAGTCCTTCAAATTCACTCGGCTACAAAGTCATAGTAACAATAAAAACAACATGCCGACGCATTCCAGCCATTAAAGCCTTGGTCAGGGCAAGTCAAATGGAGGAGTGTCCCTCTAAAGTCCATACAGGTGTGTACTGTACCTGTTTAGGGAACTGCAGCCAGTGCTCCAGGTCCTGAGTGAGGTGACAGTCCCCAGGCCTCCTCTCCGCAGGGTGGCTCAGGCTGCTCTCCTGGGCCGAGCCCACACCCGCGCCGCCGGGCCCTGCGGTGCCGTTGCTGCAGCCCCCCAGCATGTGGCGCACCGCCTCGTGGTTGAGGTCCACGTGGAAGTCGGCCGACACCTTCCTCCCGTCACGCACGTCCAGGAGAGCCAGCGTCAGGAAGAACGGCTCGATCTGAAGGCACGGAGCAGTAAACACACTGAGTTGCTGTGGTGGCGTGGAAAGAGGCGCAGTATACTGTAACTACTGAGATGGAGGCACTGGTAATCAGCTATAGTGGACTACAGCTATCCCTGCCCACACCTACCGTATATTGCGCACTTTTAAATAATGCCTTAACCCCCAAAATGACCCCGTGCACTACCTTTTTTGTGCCAGCAGAGGGCGCCAACCGCAACAGCGGGAGGGTTAAAGTGTCCAAGCGTTATATTAAGGCACAGTTAACGTCAATGGCTCATTTCACCCTCCCGTTGTCCTAAGATTGTCAGCACACTACCAGCAGAGGGAGCCAACCGCGAAATGTCATATGTCCGTTTTGTGGTTGGCGCCCACTACTGGTGAGTGCATCAGGTAATTTTGACCCATAGGATAGCGGGAGGGTGAAAAGGTGTTCTATACGATAAGTTAAACATTATCGCAATATTGCAGCAAACAACTATTTTCTATGTAAAGACACAGTACAGTGAGTAATTGCATCCGCAGTAGAGAATGGATGATTTGTGCGTATGGGCTGCAACAGCATGCACAATAACACAACACTTACATCGGGGTGTCAAGCCTAAGGCATATTTAAATGTAAGTCAGAGCTGTGCGGCTCTCACATTAGTGATGGGGCCTGTCTCCGTCTCACTGATGCAGCCTTGTAGCGTGAGGTTAAATGATCGGCAGTTGATCATCAGCCTCCTGCCAAGCTTCTCCTCCAGCGGCTTCACCGACGAGCTCTCCGCTAAGGAGAACTCCCTCCGCGGGCTCCTCAGAACCTGGGCGCAAGAGACACATCGTCATACAACAGCATATATATATATATATATATACTGTATGTGCTAACCTAGGTTGTTTAGTGACAGTCACAAACTACAAAACGCGCCTGTTTTGAGGTTGGGGTTTAAAAATGTTTGAAAGACTATTTAGATATAGAATAAAGCAGGATTGCCTGGTGGTCTAGGAGCTTATTTGCTCCTTGTAATATCTTAGTACGCATTGGATAAAAGCTTTTGCTAAATGACCTAACTGTAATTTTAACTTGATTTAAAAACAAATAATATAATCATGTCAACATTTTTAAATAATAACTTGACGTCCCGCTACACTATCCCTATAGTCTCCAGCATAGTCTAGATCTAGGACACAGGGTTGGCTACTAGACCTACTAGACAGGGGCGGTATTTTGATTGACATGCATGATAACTAATTACATCACACAGTGAACAAAGCAAATGTACAATTCTACTGGAGGGGGAATTTGTTGGTAAACTCAAGGTCTTATAAAATGAAGTAAGTATAAGCTAACTCAGTATTGTTATAGCTTTAAAAACATCGACATTAAATCACTGCACTAGCATCGTACCAGCATACTATACAGTCTTCTGAGTGACAATGCTAGCAGCCAATGAAAACCTACTGTACTAGCAGTATTACTGATAGTGCTGACATCAGGCATTCAGCACACGTCACTTAGAGGGAGGCTGAATGTACACTAAACCTAACACACGCATGCACACACACACATGCGCGCGCGCACACACACACACACACACACACACACCCACACACACTCTCATGCAGTGAATACATACAGGGGTGTCAGGGTCCAAAGAGAACAAATTTAGCCTCTCTTCTCTCCTGGCTGAGCGAATACCATCCTCTGTCTCTGAGATGTACTGCAACAGGAAACAGTAAAGTTACTTGTAAATAAGAGAGTCATGTACAAAAGCAGGTCAAATATACTTGAAGTCAGTCTATAAATGTTGACTAATGACAAAAGTCAATAATATTGTTGAGTAAAGGTTAAGTAATGGTGACAGTTTACACCTTGGCCAACTCCGGATTGATGCCATTCTCTGTTGTCTCCTCACTGTCGTGCAAACAGCCATTAGTCAATGACAGGTCAAACACATCTGGAGGGGGAAAACACAATTAAGGCTCAGAATAGTGCCTTCACAACCTCTGTCAACCAAATGTCATGGGTTGCTTTCAAAAATCTGAAAGGATATATTAGAGCACAGTAATTAGAGCCAGTGCATATCTTTGCCTCCATTCAAGACTATCCCATACCTGATGAAATTTAACTTATGCAAGCCTCAAGCTATTTCCTCTTTTTGCCATAGTCAACTAAGTGGCTCATTAATGTCAGATGTCTACTTAACCTTGCTGATTTACAGGCATTGTGACATGATGACTGGTTCCATCACATCATTGCATCACTTTTTAACAGGGTAATTCTCTGTGGTCTGTCAGACAGTGCTATGTTAGATGCAATTTTCACATGGCCACAGGCTTGCTCAGGGCTCATACACAAGGTTTAGGGTCATATTGTATTTTTCTTCGCTCTACAGGAGCTGAGCCAGATAACTGAGGTGGAGTCAATGGTTGGTGTCAGGTTTCATTTCCTTATGGTAATTTCATGGCTTAAATAATCTCCACCCATGAGTGATTCCTACAGTAGACTATATGGCAGCATGACAGAAATCAGTCAGCAGAACAGAAGAAAAGGCAATGTTCCTGCTGGCACTCACAATCACGTAATGTACTGTCTCCATGGCGCCATAATCAAATACAATATAATGGGGATGTTTATTTGGAAAATCCCCTTTTCCTTTATTGATACGTTTCTGTGAGTCATTTAACCTGCTAATTCTTCTAGCATATAGCACAAATAACATATTTTGCTGTGCGTTATATAAATACAAAATGTTCAAATGGGTCTGTGAAAAAGTCCTGAAATTGTATTTTATTTAAAAGGACAAATGTTCTTTTTTCAATGTTATATCTGGTACCGCTTTTCTAATTTGACCAACTTAAAGTACATGCTGTAGGTTTTGTGGTTTCAAGTTATTTTTAATGAGTGGTAAAAGCAATACTTTCCACCACATTTGGCACATAATCTCATGTGAAGGAGGTCAGCAGGAAAGACATGAACTAAAAGTGTCTCTTGAAGAGAAACACTGTTGTAAAGGCATTGATATCAAGCCAAAAGCCTTCTGCAACAGGACCAGCCTCACCCTGGCGGTGGTCTGTCAGGTCCAGACTCTTGCGGTCGGGCGCAGGCCCGTCATGGGGGGTGATCTGCAGGATACGCGTCAGGGTGCTGATCCACTCCTCCATGTCCTGTTCACTTTCCGCAGCCAGAACAAAGTACGTCACCTCGTTCATCTTCAGCTCAAACGCATGCTTCCTCAGGCGGTTATTCTGCAGGGAATGAAAGCATGGGAAGAGACACGTGAAAAGAACCACATGCGGGTGGTTATGTGGAGATGAAAGAGCAATGTACTGTATGTACAGTATGGATGGGAGAACAGACTACCTCATGAATAACTAACTACCTTAGTAATATAATCACAGACGCCTTATATGGCCTTATCTTACACCCAGTGATGCAAATCTCTGCCAGTTTCAAACTGTTGTCATCTTCATGTACATTGCCCACGTTGTTTAAGTAGCAAATGCACTTGCGCATTGTTGTCACTGTATCTTGAGGCAGCGGAAAGCAATTGCAACAAAACCCTGGTCCGAAGTCAATGATGCAGAATTTTAAGGGTGCATTGTCATGATAGTAATATGTGCCTAGGTAGGCGGATGCACATTGAGTATACACTGATTGTTGCACACAAATGAAAAGATTAAAATGTGAGGGATTATTATTGTGTACATCAAAGAGATTTTGGAATCGTGCAGATGCTGTGTTGGTCTGCTCAAGCGTTTTCATTTTGCACACAAGCACATCTGTTATAGTAACAATCTGCCAAGGTGCAAGTGCACCTGGCATTTATAGAGAATGGGCAATGACACACATGATTTGTTCATTGTATGTTAAACCCAAAACACACCCATGATTAATGAAGAGACTCCTGAAACCCATCTGATACCAAGAACCTGACCCCACTGTTAAACTAGCAAAAGTGAATTTGGACAAGACCTAAATGCATTTGCACATTATACCGATCACTTAGACTGTAGAAATTGGGAAGGCACTGCCCTTCTTAATAAAGTTATAGGAAGTACAAGTGCTAAGTAAAGTCTCCCCAGTATCACAAGATTACAATTACACTACAGTATGCTACACATACTGTAAATGTATAGCATTGCTAAGTTCAAGCGTATGAAGAGACACTGTCAGACAGACCCAACTTCTTAAAAGACTCCAGAGAGCTGTAAGAAAGCTGTATTTGCAGTTCAATACACTTTAACTGTGGTAGATTACATCAGCTGCACAATAAACTGCTGAGAAAGTTTTTATGACCTTTGATTTAATAATGATTCAGAGAAAGCTTTAGTGTGCATATACTCGTGTGCGTGCATGCGTGTGTGTGTGTGTGTGTATGTGTGTGTGTGTGTGTGTGTGCATGTTACAGTACATACTGTAGGGGCCTGCTGAAGACCTACCTGCACCACCCCTGTGCACGAGTCAAGGAAAATGCACCCCTTTGGTTCTTTAGAGATCTTCTCATCTTTGTAAAAGTTCATGATGTAGGAGCTGTCAGTCAACTGGGTCAGCTGGAAGTACCTCCTCTTGAATGACTGCACAGGTTATAGTATATTGTGTCATGGTCAACAATCATTTTGACAACATGCTAAAAAGGTTCAAATTATAGTTGGACATCCGTTATGAGCCTAATGGCAGTCAGGATGGAAGTTTATGAAAATACCTGAACTATGAGGCTCAGAATCACCAAGTTATGCTGTCAGAAGACAAAAGAAATAACAGAAAAGAGGTAGGGAGGCAGGCTTGTTGGTTGCAGATCCTTACCCGAACAGTGATGCTATTGTTGACAGTGCTGTTAAAGTTTCCTTTGTACAGCCAACCTGAACGAAACACACCAACTCCTCCCCCGCCCCCTCCCCCCCCACCTCCTTTAGAGGAGGACAGGGAGGTGGTATCCTATAAACACAAAAGCGTAGTGACGTAGTGCATCCACCAGCACCCAGAAGACGTTATTCTGTTGTATTACGCTCAGAGCTGTTACATGATCACAAAGGCCTGTGGGATGTATGATGTATGCAGATCTCTCAGTGTAGTCAAAATAGAAATTCTATTAAGCACACAGTTTTTATCGGCTGAGCTTGCAATGCTTAGCATATTGGTTTGTGGCCATACAATAGTCACCCAGCAACATTTAAATGCACAATCATTTTGTGGCCTGCTTCTAGCTCAGCTGACCACACTCCCCCAGCAGAGCTGATGTTTGACAACATTAGGAAACTGTCTATCTCAATTACAATTAGGTAATTTATCAGGCATGTTTATCCAAAGTGATTTACAGTGAGTACAATTATTAAGGAGCATAAGCAGCATCAACATGCTTATAGATTGTTAGTGATTGATCCCATGACCTTTCGGTGGGAGTCGGTCACTCAACTATTCCCTGTAAATATTTTTTTTCCAGGCTGCAAAAAATTGGGTGGGTTATTACTAACCTCATCTTTTTCAATGTCTTCATGGTCAATCTCAAATGAATGGGATGGCAGCTTCTCTGCTTTATACAGTTTCCTATAAGGAGTTAAGGAAAGGAATAAATAGATACATAATATACTGTATATATACATTACATGCTTTCATGCTTAACAAGGAGATTTCTAGGTAATGTTTTTCATGTATCCGTTCATTCACTGTTTTAGGTCCAGCTGCAGCCTCGTAGATAACAGAACACGCCCCTCTTTACACACCAAGTACGCACCATGGTAAACTAACCCCTAAACAACCACTAGTCTTACCCAGAGGTTAAAATAACATGTTAACCTTTCCACTAACATTAACCAGAGGTTACTGCAACTAAGCCCAAAATCTAACCATTAAACTAACCACTGGCTTACATGTACACTTAACCCTTGTGATGTCCTTGAAAATATGGTATTTGGCCACCCGGCCAAATACCATATTGCGTATGATTTTGTGTGTTTTTTAATGGTCATTGCTGTGTGTATTACCATAATTAACTTATTAATGATTTCTTTATGTATTTATGTTGTTTTTTCGTGCCTTTAAACCCTCCTGCTGTCCTCGGGTTTCAAACACACACCTTGTTGTGCCAGCAGTGCACATCAGATGTCTGTGTAAGCTGTCAAATTAGGTTTAGTGCCTTCTATCTGCCACAAAGTTATTTAGGTCATTTTGACCCCAAGGACATGACAAGGGTTAAACACTGACCTTAACACGAGGGTTAACTGGTTAACTTCCCCTAGCTTAACCACTAACCCTAATCAGAGAGAAAATATTTCTCTTAATTTTATGAGACATGACACAATGTTATAGTTACATTTTGACACCACTAAAACTGGAAGACAAATAATACAAGGCTGGCGTAATAATGCTAGTCCACAGTTCACAGTTAGAACATTGTTCCAGGGGGGTGTGTCCTGTACAGTTTTGTAGTAAAGAGTGTTTGTGGTCGAAGAGGCTGCAGCTGGATATACTCGTTATTTCATGACAAATAATCATCCAAACTGGCTTTATTGACTTTGTTAGAAATAATATATGTACATAAGCACCAAGAGAATATTATGAAACACCATATCAGCCAAGTGTGACACATGAAAATATATTTGCGAAGCAGTTAAACCAATAACGAATTTATGAATGGAGTGTGTATTGCAGTTGGTTCTTCCGGGTGCAGTACCACCCGTCACCACAAAGCACGGCTGCTTCAAGCCTAGAGTACGACCCTGCCCCCCCCCTGCTCCTCTCATATCAGTCCACTTCACTTCCTGTTCCTGTGTGTTTCCCACCATTTTTTATTGTCTGCCCTGCCATGATTGATTTCACCTGTGTCTCGTTATCCTTCCCTATGTGTGTTTTTTCCTTCACTCCCTGCCAGTTAGTTTTAGTACAGTATGTCTGTGTCTAGCATCTCAGTGTTCGGTTTCCTGGTATTTTTAGGCACAGACCTTGTATTTGCCTTCTCTCTGCTGGGATTCTTTGCCTATTGTGTACCAAACATGTTTCTTCTGTTTAAGTAATTCTCTCAAACTGCAATTTTGAGTTGCGTTTTTGAGTCCTGTTGCTTGTGGTAACCAGTTGTAACAATAACATCTGCCCAATGCAAATGTGGGTGGCTGACTGTGCTCCATTTTTCTCTGTCTGCCACTAAAAATAAGAGGCCCAACCAGAGTTTCAATGATTTCACTGGCTGACTTGTCTTTGGGTGTGCTCTATAGGGAAAAGGTTCCTTTGTGTGAAATATGTGAGTTGTAGACAGCTAGGCTGCAGAGTACAGCAGTGGAAAGATGCTCCACCAAAAAATGTGTAATTGTCTGATACAATCTCAGAAAAGGAAAAGATGTTTAGAGAATGTGTGCCAATTGCAGGCTGACCACTGACTCAGGAATGCATGGCTTTGCATGCAAAGACATAGATAATTCCACTGAAGAGGAATTCTGAGAAATCACATGCACAGCTATAGATAAATTACTGTATCACAGCTATAAAGTTTTAATGATGTATTAAGGGTGGGAGATGCAATTGTAAGATAATACAGTTTTTGTAAAATTCAACAAATATCCCCTCACAGTCCGCTAGCTGTCCATTCTGTGTAAGCTCTGAAAACAATAAATCTCTATACTGTACCATACAACACTTTGCCAGCCTTAGCCATGAGTGGGTCAGAGCTTCTGAGGAAGCACCCTATGACATTGAAGGGAGAGTGGTTCATTTTGAACAACCTACCCTGGCCTCGTGGTTCAACCCTAGGACAACCGGAGGGTTAATACTATATAATAATAAAATAATTGTAATTATTAACCTAATTTTAACCTAACCATTTTGACACAAGGACAAAGGGAGGATTAACCCACAATAATGACCTACCCGCAAAAGACCTCTAGGTTGGAGAAGAGGACCACAAGACTACCGTTTGCTGGTCATTTTGACCCAAGGATAACAGGAGGGTTCAAATGTTCTAAACTGTAAAACACATACAATTAACTAAAATATATAGTTTAGTGTCACTTGTAACCCTCCTGTCGCCCTAGGGTAAGGGTTATGGTTAGGCTTAGGTTAGAGAAGAGGTCACTTTTGCATGTCATTATTGAGAGTTAATCCTCATGTCGAAATGGTTAGGTTATAATTAGGTTAATAATAATTTGTTAATAATTAATAATTAATAATTATTGTATTGTATTTTATTATTAGTTAGTTAGTATTAACCCTACTTTTTGTGGGTGATTTTTGACCCCAGGGCGGCAGGAGGGTTAAGGTAAGATGTCAAAAGATGGACAAATCTAGCTTGTAAGGGTTTTGCTACACATTGTGACTGACTTGGGTCTCGGTCCATAGGTCATGTGAACTGACTGAGAATGTCACTATAGGAACTCCTTGGAGAGCAGAGGGACATTCTTGTAGCGGCAGGGCCGCCCTCCATCTGTCTCTGTGGGACTGATGATAATGTCTGTGTTGACTGAGTACTGTTTTTTCCAATCACTTGGACCAATTTCTCAATACCTTGGTGACATTTCCAAAACTATTTACACAGTAAGCACAACAGCAGTATATGTGTGATAAACAGTAGATTATTTTTCATTGTTTTGGCAAACAATGCA
Organism: Aphredoderus sayanus; assembly: GCA_027564795.1. NCBI lineage: Eukaryota > Metazoa > Chordata > Actinopteri > Percopsiformes > Aphredoderidae > Aphredoderus > Aphredoderus sayanus. The sequence continues at coordinate 11,351 of JAODUG010012665.1, read as the reverse complement.
TTCAATGACTACATCTTTCACATTTCACATATATTTTCTTTTCAGACACAAACATCACCAAACTATACCTACTGTGGCCATTTGCACGTTAACATACTCTTTTCAAAACTGTTACATGTCAGTTTTACATATAAGTTCAACATAACACCAAACAGAAAAATATAGAAATGTGCTGTGTTACTGCAAAAATACCCAGTAATACCCAGATTTAACAAATGATAGTACATTAAAAAAAAACAATTAGACCAACCAGAAGATGGGAATCACTATTATACAGAACAACTACCCAGGTGTTTCATTACCAACTATACAAAAGGGGACATCTTACGTGTAGCAATAGTTTTGTACTCTAATGTAAACATGGTCCCAGCTAGGGATAGATCTGGAGATGGTATACAGTATTGTATTCTGGAATTACAGTATTGTACTCAAGAGCAAAGGGTTAGGGGTAGGGTGAGCCTCTCTCTGGGCTGGGTTAGGGTTAAGGTAGGCGCACCTTACCTCTAACCCTAACCCTAACCTTAGGGGTAGGGTAAGACTCTTTCTGGGCTGGGTTAGGATTAGGGTAGGCTCACCCTACCTCTAACCCTAACCCTAACCTTAGGGATATGGTGAGACTCTCTGGGCTAGGGTTAGTGTAGGCTCACTCTAGCCCTAACTCTAACCCTAGAGGAATTGGGTTCGGTTAGCCTCTCTCTGGGCTGGATTAGGCGTTAGTGGTAGGGGTAGGGTTAGCCTCTCTTTGGGCTGGGTTAGGGTTAGGATAGGCTAGGCTAGGGTAGCCCAGAGAGAGGCTGACCCTTCTCCTAAGCCTACCCCTACCCCTACACCTGCCCCTAGGGTTAGGGTTAGGGGGGATGAGCCTCTCTCTGGACTGGGTTAGGGTTAGGTTAGAGAAGAGAACCACGAGGCTGCCTTATGCGGCTCGTTTTGACACAAGGACAACAGGAGGGTTAAACTTTACATTGCCTTGTACAGAAGGAAGTAAACTTTTGTTTTACCTGGGCAGAAGGCGGTAGTCTCCTGCATATTCATCATACTTGAACTGGACCACATTCAGCTCAGAGTTGTAGTACTCACAAGCCTGGGGAGAGTTGTAAAAAAAAGTATTAGCCAAAAAGGGAAACTACCTCTCTTGATTAACCCTCCTGTTGCCCTGGGGTCAAAATGACCTGCAAAAGGCCCAACAAGAGGGTTAATACTAAATAATAATAAAATAATGATTAATTATTAACCTAATTTTAACCTAACCATTTGACCCAAAGACAACGGGAGGATTAACCCGCATTAATGGCCTCTTCTCTAACCTTGTTTCCTAACCCTAACCCTAACCCTAGGGTGACAGGAGGGTTAAATAGAGACATTAAAGCTAGTATCCTAATACTGAATTATGACTATACTGTATATCATGGTTAATTCAATTAATATAAAGTGAAACTCAGTGAGTTGACTCAGTGAGTCAAATTACATTTTGTTACTTCAGGAATATAATTGTGCCATTACATCTTTAGACTAACAAGCAACACATTTCCAAATGATAAGAAACAACAATAAAGTACTGTAGCTGACCAAATAAAGCACATATAAGCTGTGTTCTTTGCCAAAAATCAATCCCACTTAAACACACATACTTTGCGAGTGCTCTGTCCCAGAGTAACAGAATTTTGTATGGTAAAAGCATCTTCTTTGGATCAAATCAAAGCAGAAATTGTGCTATTTGCCATTACACATTACTCTATACAATCTGTATTGATAATTTAATGAAACAATTTCACCATAGGCTTTAAAAGAAAACTGTCTGAGACATCTGATAAATCTTGCTAGATTTAAATATAATGAACATATATATTGAGTCCTATTTCAGTTAAACAAAATAAGGAATCAGGTCCATGGTTGAAAAGGACTCACTATGGATTGTTATTTAGGATTTTCTGTCTTTTTTCATTCTCTCTTTATCTGGTTCTAAATCTGCTTATTTGACTTACTGTAGTTGTTCTCCAATAAAAACATACACGCACACACTATAGAGTAGGATAGTTTTACACCGCTCATGTACTATTATCACACACACACACACCTACACACACACACACACACACACACACACACACACATTACTACACAAAGTAGCCATCACAAAGAGCTACTGTATGACAAACAATTTTTAACCTAGATTGTTTTCCATTCATGTGTAAATGTTGAAAACACAGTACCAAGTGAACTGAGACAGACATGTCGAGCGAAGTCTATACACTAACCCCATAAAACTATGGATGGCAAATCAACGCCTTACAGGTGAAAATAGCCATGATGGGCAATTTACACAGACAGACAGACAGACAGAAGCAGACATGGATACACATAACCGACACAGTGTCCACAGTGGATGCAGTATTACTCCAGAAGTATGCTGAACTCCTATATTAAGAACATCCCAAGTAAACTGACAGACCTAACCACCAACTGAAACATTCTCCTCTCCAAACCACAGTAGATTTAGCTGTATCCTATACACACAAATACACAAGCTCACACAATACGGTACGCACAGAGCCCGATCACATGCAAGCTTGCGCGTGTGAACACACACACACACACACACACACACACACACACACATACACACACATACACACACAGGCATTTTCCTCACCTGTCTGACCAGCAGACATTCAGCCTGTAGCTCCGCCCCCTCTGGAACTGTGGAGTTAAGAGTTCTTCGCTCTCGGGGTATAGTGGACACCTGGACATACCAATGAACAGAGGGGGTGCAATTAGAGTGACATGATTAAAGAGTCCAAAATAACTTGTGAAAGATTACAACAAGTAAACACATTTTAAAGTTATGTCCCTTTTAATTTTGGAACTGAGGAGTACTGATATACAATTAAATTAGTGTATGTACTTTATATGTTATTCTCTTTTGGTCATTTCATCACCAACAACCAGCTAAACATACATTTTTTGAACGGCTTAACCCTCCTGTCTCCCTGGGGTCAAAATGACCCACATCAACCCTAGGACAACAGAAGGGTAACACTAAATAATAATAAAATAATTATTAATTTTGAACCTAATTTTAACCTAACTCTTTTGACCTAAGGACAACGGGAGGACAAACCAGCAACAATGAGCTCGTAAAATACCTCTTCTCTAACCTAACCCTAACCCTAACCCTATAGGGGGGTTAAGTTATAGCTTCCCTTAACCCTCCTGTTGTCCTTGGGTCAAAACGACCCACAAAAGGCAGCCTCGTAGTCCTCTTCTCTAACCTAACCCTAACCCTAACCCTAGGACAACAGGAGAGTCATTTTGACTCAAGGACTACAGGAGGGTTAAGAAAGCAGCCTATGTAGGCAATAAGGACCAAATCTCAGAACCCATTGGCTGCATCATCTGATGGTGATGAAGCTTCTGGGGAAAGATCCAATATTTTTGGGATATTTCCAGGGTTCTGGATATCTTTCTCTTCACAGATATCCCCATATAACTGAAGAATCTAAATCGTCATCAGACCATATCTGCTTATTTCCAAGATTGCATGTACAGTAGTTCCATCTCATTTGCCCTCCACACGGATGTGATTGGTCAATACTATTTGGACTACAAACAGAAACCTGGATGCATTCGCTACCAATATCTTATGTCACTGCCTATAGATTGTGTTCAAGCAGAAATCTATTTATTGAGATTAATAAAATAAATAAAAAATAATAATAATAATTAAAGGACCTGGCTTCAGGTTGGAGAGTTGACCTGAACAGAGCACTGACACACCAAGTTGCAAACCTGCAGAGTAGCAGCTATGACACTTTATAATTAGCAATAGCAACATGCCAGAAAACAACTTCACCATCGACCCCAATATGCAACGGAAGGAAGGAGTTGCATTTTTCTGTGCGTGCACACTCTAATCATTGGTTTTGCTTTCATTTTTTAAATGATCTGATCAAATGTGATCATTGGGGTCCCCCTACAATACGTGTGGTTGCTGCTCTCATGCACAACCACAAAGAACAGACACACAAACAAACTTACAGAGAAGTCATTGTCAGGGAAAAGCAGCAGGTCTCTGAGAGAATCTTCCTTCAGCTCATCTGCCAGCTCAGAGATGACAGCCTCATAGTCCAGAGGATCGATCAGCTTGGGCTTCTCATGCTGCAGTGGGAGAAACACACACACACACACACACACACACACACACACACACACACACACACACACACACACACACACACACACACACATACAAATACACACAGACACACAGAATTAACAATTAATACTGCATTTTTTTCATTTTGTATTTATGTGTTTAACATACACAGAGAAAGCAAGAGGAACAATAGATTATCACCCATTAGTCACTTGTATAACACAGTACACAATGCATTTCTATGTAATGATTTAGCAGACACGTATTGAAAGCTGCAGCTCAGGTCACAGCCATTAGAGATAGATGTGCTAAATACCCCTTCCCAAAGGTTACAGCAACAATAGGAAAATACAGCTATGTGGAAAAAATAGTTTTTTCAAGACAACATCAGTGTGGGTGCAGTAGAGCTATAGCTTGTCAGAATCCTCAAATAATTCTCATTGTCTTAGCCATTACATCATTGCTAGCTCAAATACTGTAAGAGGAAGTTATCAATGAGATGAAGTCAGTCTGCCCACTTTCAGCTTCTCTCAATTGGTCCTATGAAGATGGACGTTACTTTGTAGTATGTACAAAAGTACAGATGATCGATAGGATAAAGTTTCTCTCCTGAACCTCCTAATTGGTACCAATAAGTTGCTTTAGTTGCTAGGATGAAAAATGTATTTAGTATTTTTATTTTTCTGTAAATGTATGGTTGAAATGCCAGCCCACAAGGTTAATTTACATGCATAGAACCTCAAATGTTAAACCCCACCATAATAAACCTGTGAAATGACGAATTAACCCCTCCTTATATTTATAGTTTGTAAATAAACAGACAGACCATCCAACTACAATTCAAGATGAATATCTTTGCCTTAGACCAACTTTATATCAACATACAGTATATTTATTATTTGAAGACAGATATGAATGGGTTAACATAAGAGAATATAGTTAACATAGGTGAATACAGAGAAATGAAATGAAACTTCAGACATGTTGAGCAGTTAGAAGTAAGATTTTCTCTGTCACTCCTAGACAAGTTAACCAGCAGCAGTGCACATGAAAGCTGAAGCTGTGGTCAGAGAGCAGGAGGAAGTAGAGTCACACACACACACACACACACACACACACACACAAACAGGCTACAGTCTGTTACCCACCACAGACCTTTTAACAGAAAAAAGCCCCCTTGCAGAACCGTAAGTGAACAACAGTACTGTAGATGTATATGGATTATTTAGTTTGCAAAAAAACTCACAGGACAGTAGCTTACCATTATTTGGCACAACCAACAGAAATTCACACTTAGGGGATGCACATCTGCCCATGTGATTGAGTCACATGGGCAATTGGCATAGAGTGACGGTTTAACTATGACAGTTTCTATTAGCTCTCATCTCTGAATTTCCCCCAGCAAGCCACACCTGAACCTACTCCACAAGCATAACCCAAGGTACTTTTGCTCATATAAAAATGTCTTATGCAAAAGGTGCTAGATGAAAATACCAGGAAATATAAAATGACATTTGTATCTGTCATCTCATTTTGATTTTGACTTTGAACTTTTGATCTCATTGTCCATGAGATCAAATGTTGTCTCCATTGTCTTCAGTTTATAGCAAAAACAAAATAATTAGCCTTGCTGTTCCCGTACTTTTGATGGGGACTGTATACATATGTGTACATAGATTATATACAGTAGGCATAAGCAAACATTACCCCCTCTACTTTTACATTGTATACATACAAGCATATATTGGCATTCAGTTTGACTATGTGGGACAATCATAAGTAAAAACAAAATGAGAGAAGCAATGGTGTATACATACTATGCTCAGACGGTTGAAATTAGATCTCACTCGTTTTCCTTTAGTTTTCCTCCTAAACGTGATTTTACTCCTGAAGCTCATTGTGAATATTTTGAAGTGTAACAAAGTGCCAGCGCTTAAAAACTCAGCAGTTATCTACAATCTGGGTAATCACAGCTCTAATTCATAGAGCAGGTTAAACAAACACACGCTGAGGGCATGTGCTCAAGCAGAACTAGGTTATGATACTGTATGCGCGTCATACGGAATGGAAGCAGAGGAAGTTTGATGACAAGCACACACACACATCATCACAGACACACACAGTACGGTATACGCATGCCCACACACACAGGCACACAATCACATATACATAGCAGGGACACCGAACCCACTGCTTTCAATAGCAATGTTTCTCAAGGCAACTTTCAAGGCTTGTAAGTAATTATGCATTTGTACAGTACTGTATGTGCAGTAATAGCTCAAAGTAAGCTATTGAATAAAGGGTCACATAATGCAATGGAAGGATTTTAGATATTAGACTTTTAGATACAATGACTATTTCTAACAACTATTATACTTGCACATGCTATGTTTCTAATATTGCTGTCTGGCCATCAGCTCTGCACCTTCCACTCAGATGCACCTACCTGTGCATGCTATGCTACAGCTTCCTAACCCATGTTTCTATGTAAACACACAAACACTTCCCTAGATGAGTCTATAGAGGAAGAAACACATACTCGAGGAAGTGACCCTATTTGACGTGACTAAGTGGTCGAAAGGAAAGTTGTTTTTTTGACTGTCACGTTAAGTGACATTATGTGCTAAATATAGATTGTGCCTAATACAAAATGACCCGGCTGGCTGTTGAGGATTCTGCTTCTCCAAGTCAGAACATATATTCGCCACAATGATTGTTATGTGTGGCCAAAGCAGAGCTGACATCAGCGTTATTCTGCAAGCAATGATAAAATCATTTGTTCACTGCTGTTCCTGACATTGTATTGCAAATGGTCCACAGCCAATACTAAAATATCAACTGCCGGATTATAACTTAACTGGGCGGTACCTTTTACACGGTCTTTTGAGACATTTTGCTTTACGCAGGCACAGAGAAGGACAAACCGAACTGCACATCATTCTGCGTGACAGTTGGGCGTGGTCAGAGTATTAAAATAGGGTGTTAGCTTCTTCCTATTGAGCACAGTAGAAAGTCTTCTGTTTGATGTGGCGAGCCACCTTCGCATATGGCGAGTGCTGGAGCGCGCAAGAATCAGCTGTAATCTGTTGCATCACTCCCTACAGAAGTCAAAGCAACATCTCCATCAAGAGCCATGCATGGGTCTTCACACTCTTCAGCTGACTATGTGCAATGCTATGCTTCAGCTGGAGGGGTGTGAAGCACACTGGACTCTGGCGAAGTAGAAACGTGTTCCTCCGAAATATTCAATCACGCTTGTCTAATGGCTGTAGTAGTGTCTTGGAGGTCTGGGGCTGTTTTTTAAGTGTTGGGATACATTGCCTAGTTCCAGTGAAGAGTGATGTTAATGCCCACAGCATACAAATACATTTTAGACTGGTAACTGGTTCCAGCATGACTGTGCCTCTATGTACAGTAATGTGTGGAGTAACTCAAACGGCCCTGGCAGAACTGACACTAGTATTTCTGGCATACATGACATCTCTGCTGATAATGTGGTTGAGATGTGACCTGTGAAAAGAGAGACATAATGCAGCACTGCTACAATCTGTCTTTATCTGTGCTATCTCAACTCAATAACCCTTAACAAGCCTTTGATGTTTCCAGTCTGGACCAGTGAATAATGATATGCTTCTCTGCACTGCACTTCTTCAAGCCTGTTTAAACCCCTCTTATATCCCCCCCAAGCCCCCCTCCTTTCCTCCAGCCCTCCTCTGTTCTACACCAGCTGCCTTCCTTGGCTCCTTCCCTGGCTCCTTCCCTGGCTCCTTCCCTGGCTCCTTCCCTGGCTCCATCCCCTCCATGTCTCTCTTTTTCCTTTCACACACACACACTTCCGGGTTTCAGAGAGCGTTCCCCGATGCCAGCCTCTCTCCTGTACTCGCCATGCCTCACCTTTTCTCTCTCACCTCATTAAACATACCTCTACTCGCAGGTCCATTCATACAAAGCCTCGCCTCTGTGGTTATGAGGAGTTGGTGTGGGGGGTGGAAAGGTTTGTTGTGTGTGTTGATGTACGCTACACAGCTTGATGAAGGGTGCAGATGAGAGCATGAGCCACCCAGCACATCTTCCCCCCAATATGACAGGAGAAAAACGTAGAAGGCCTCTATAAAAGAGTGCTCAAAACCAAAGATGGAAAATTGAAAGCTTAACACACGAGAAGCAACACCAGGGACAGATGGGAAGGTTAGTGAGAGTCCATGTTAGTGAGAGTGTAGCATTGGGCTTGATCTGCTCAAGCTGCTGGTCTTTGTTTCCATAAAACGCTGAGTTTAAGAGCTTATATGATAAGAAGGTGGTAGGATAGATTCAAATCTGGAGGAAGAGATTGAATGAGTAGGAGAGAGAGGGATAGAGAGAGATAGAGAGACAGAGAGAGAGAGAGAGAGAGAGGCAGACAGACAGGCAGATAGTGAGAGGCAGACAGACAGAGAGAGAGAGGCAGGCAGACAATCGGACAGAAAGAGAGAGTGAGGCAGGCAGACACTCGGACAGAAAGAGGAACAGAGAAAGACAGAGAGAGGGACAGAGGCAGCTGAAAAAATAAACCAGACAGAAGCCATCTGCTTTGAATGATTATACCAATGTCACATCTACACAGTGAGAGAGACCACAGCAAAAGCAGGGTTGAAACGTGTCTATTATAATATAAAATAATATTTAACCATTTGGAACAATCCAATTTTCATGGTGAATGAGAATGTGCGTTGTACATATAGTTTACATTGGTCTGTATTATGAATTGCCTTAAGTATTACAGTACATCAGCATGTGAAAGAGGATACACATAATGAAATTATACAAAGTTATAACTAATACAAATGAACATATATTACAAAACTCCATTTGTGTATAAGCAAGTATAAGCATCTGAGATAGCCAGAGTCCAACTGAAAGACATGCAGAGACAGACAGACAATGGGCGGAAGTGGCACAGTGGGTAGAGTGGGACGACAACCCGCTAACTCCTCTCCAAGTGTCGAGGTGTCCCTGAGCAAGACACCTAACCCTAACTGCTCCGGGTGGTCAGGTGTCTCCCTGCATGGCTGACACCGCCATCGGTGTATGAATGTGTGTGTGAAAGGTGAATGTGAGGCAAACATGTACTTTGAGTGGCCGGTAGGTTAGAAAAGCGCTGTATAAATGCAGTCAATCTTACATTTACATTTACAAGCAGACTGGCACACCAACTGAAAGGGCAGGGCAAGGTTGGTCTGCAGACCACAGTGTCAGTGATAACAGGTCACTCCACTGTACATTTTCATTTAAAATAGAAAATAAATCATTGTTACCCACCTCTAAACATCACGTTTGTAGTGTGCACATTCATTCTTCGAATTTGCTGCTAAAAATTCATACTATAGTAAGATACCTACTGTACAAATCATCTAAACATTTACATTTTTAAAGAAACGTTTTTGTTGTCAGTGTCTTCCTCATATTTAGAGGGAAGCAATTTTTATAAAGGGTTCGAGAAATATACAGTTTATTATATAGGACTACAGCAGAACAAAACAAAACACAGAAGAAATATTGCTGTTTAAGATTCTCAAAATCTGCAATGGTTGTGGAACTGGTGTAGTGAATCATATCGATGAGGCTTCCAGTCTAGACGGTATCAGCAGAATTAATGCACCAGCGTGAAGCACACTCTGGCCTAAATACATCGTTGGCCCACGCTCACACAATAATGGGATTCTGACGGGAAACATGCTTTTACAAACTAACGTGGCTCCACTTTGACTCATAGCAGATGAAAAGGCTTAAAGAAAGAACGAAAAAAAAGAAAGAGGACAAATCTGGGGGGGGGGGGGCAGCTATAAGGATCATACTCCTGCCAAAGTCAGACTGTTTCATTCCACTGGATGTACAAAATAGAAAGACATCTGTCGAAACGAGAATACAGTTAAAATGGGAACATGCAGACACATCCATCCAACTAATTCATGTTTTGTGTGATCAGCTATTTTGGCCATATCCTCGCTAGGCCCTGAAGGCCATTTGTAGAGAAAGCAGATTTTTCCCACAGAAATTAGATTCCCCCCTTTGACCCCCACCCTCTCCTCTTCATTCCTCCCTTCTCTCCCCCCTTTCCTTCCATTTCCGGCCCTCTTAGCTGTGAGAGAAACAGCCAAGCCCCACTCGTGGAGTAATACATCACCCCAACAAACAGAGCGAGACAGAGGGAGAGGGAGACAGAGGGAGAGAAAGAGCAGGAAAGAGAGAGATGAACCGAATTAGGTTCAGCAAAACCACATGGCACAAAAGGCTGTTCCATGCCAGGAAAGCTGAACCAGAAATGTTCTTTTACAGTACAGCTGAAAACACATGCACTGTACACACACACACACACACACACACACACACACACACACACACACACACACACACACACATATACTGAGCACTCCCCCACACACACGCATCCATTTCTCTCTCTCTATCTCTCTCTCTCTCTCTCTCACTCTCTCTCACCCCTACAGTACAAGAGACAGCGGCGGAACCAACTGCGCTGGAGCCGCAGTGGAGCTGGTTACCATGACGACGATGAGAGGCGAGGCTGTGCTGGTGTAGCGCTCCACGGTGGGCGTGGCGGCGTCCAATGACAGCTGGTCCTGGCGCGAGCACATGTGACCGCAGTCGGCCCCGCCCACTGAACGTAGCAGCAGAACCCCACTGGCCGAGCAGCCCATAGTCCGCGGAGGTCCGGTCTCCTCCGGCTCTCGCAGGGGTCTGTCGCAGGCCTAACCTCTCCGCTAAGACCCAACCCTCCCGCGCAGCTGTGGCCCAGAGCTGTGCTGCCCTGTAGTCTAGCTGGTTGTGTCCCGCTCCCCCTCCTCCCCCGCCATCCCCCCTCCCTCCTCCACCCCAGGTCCAGCCAGGGGCGAGCTGCGTCTGGCACCCCTCTAGAGGGAGGCAGGCTGTGGCTAGTCCCGGCTCCTGCCTCAGCCTATCCCTGCAGCTACACGCCCAGTCCCCTGCACACCCTGCTAGCTTCAGCAGGCTCCACAGTGGTGCTCTCTGCCTCCAGCCTGCAGCCCCTACTGCTGCTGCTGTTCAGCTTACACACTGTTCCCTTATGTGACTCTCTCTCCCTCTCTCTCCCTCTCTCGCTCTCTCTCTCTCTCTCTCTCTCTCTCTCTCTCTCTCTCTCTCTCTCTAACACACACACACACACACACACACACCAACA
>JAODUG010012655.1:0-12961 GCA_027564795.1 Aphredoderus sayanus | reverse complement strand
TAGTTTGGACTAGTTTGGACTTCTACCAGGTCGTGAACTTGTTGGCCTCGGCCTGCCCTTGACTCTACACAGTTCCTTGTTATGGATCTCTGTAGAAATCACTAGCAAATTAAGCAGCTTTACAAGATATAAGACTCCCAGCCCCACCGTCCAACTGTCAATCTGAAAGGCCAGCAGCAATGCAGATCCATCCCCTGGCCTCCTACCTCTCCCTCTGCGGTGATGGCTAGCGTGTGTCCATCAGAGCCCTTGGAGGAGGACACCTTCCTCACTTTGACGTGCGGCTCCAGCAGCAGCTTCTTAGGCACCGAGTGGTTCTTGGAGTCTCCCAGGCCGAGGCGACCGAAGCTGCCTTTTCCACATGCTTTCATGGAGCCGTCTGCCGACACAGCGAATGTGCAATACTGGCCTGCCTCAAACTAGAGGGGCGACACAACGGGGACATCAGCAATCAAGAATGAGCTGCAGGATATCAATTTATGAATCACAATGAACAATCCTCAGTGTACGCCCACAAAGGGACGAGTCATTCTGGTATGCCGTACCATCTGGGCGCCAGTGAAGTTCTGTGTTGGCTTGGGCTTCAGGATCTTCTCCAGGCTGCCCTCTGCCAGCTGGTGGCTACTGTTGCTGCCCCACACGTACACCAGGACAGTGTCTGGCCCAGCTGGGTGTGTGGACCCTGTACTGCAGCAGCTCAGACTGTAGGAGGCCAGGTTACAGACCTGTCAAAGGCACGAGATCACTCGATCAGATCATTGAGACTAATTACTACAAACTACAAACATATACATACATATATAACATAGGCACACTATAGTTAGTGTGGTTAAACAATTTGCTAGGATTAGTTGTTTTACCTCTTCAAACAGGCAGAGAGCAACCTGTGAGAGCCTGCACAGTCCATCTGCATTCTTCTCTAGCATTCGAGCGCTGGCTGAATCCCCACGGAAACCCTGAAACAGGCCAATGAAATGACACAAATCAATATGAACTGTTCAGTATGTATAAACATACAGAACAAATATTTAATGTAATAAGATTCTGATGCCAAAAGAAGGCTAACAATTACACATTGCTAATGATAACGGGTGCTAATTGCCCTAGTAAACTATACTGTACTAAGTGACTTTGACACCAACGGTCATAAAATAGTACAAAGGCACACGAGGAGAGGCTTCGTTTTTTTTGTGACTTTTTCAGAATGCTGTCAGCTTGGCCCATGGGGTTTTATTTCTAGGCTGTTGAGCCTTAGCCTACATAGAGTACATGCTCTTGTATTGACCCAAGGCTCTATAGAAAGAAAGCATGTCAGGGCAAGGACACACTACCGACAAGCCTAAGGAGCTAACGGATGAGTCTAAAAGACTAGGTCAATAACACTCTCTCCATCAATATACCTCATCAGTAAATCAATGTCCCGCCCTGCCTAGAGCGGTGGATAGTAGAGGAGGGTGGGGCAGCCATTAGCGGCACCGCTCCTCAAGGTTATGCTCGTCAACGCTAGTTTTAACCCTCCTGATGTCCTCCGGGTGAAAATGACCCAACGCAGTACCTCTTTGTGACAGATTTTAATTCTACAGCTTACACACACATATATGATGTGCACTGCTGGCACAACAAGGTGTGTGTGTTTGAAACCCGAGGACAACAGGGGGGTTAAAAGGCACAAAAACACAAACAAACACATAAAGAAATAAATAAAGAAATACACACGGCACTGACACCATCAGACAAAATCATATGGCGCCGTATGCTGGCATAAGAGGGTAGTGCATTTAAAACAAACACACCGAATACTCCCTCATCTGGAGGAGGGTGTGGTGCACGAGGTCAAATCCCACGCCAACGTCGGCCCCTGGTGGCGAGGAGGAGGTAGCGGAGGTGGAGGAGGAGGTGGAAGCAGCCAGGGCCACCTCCATCCACTCCAGCAGGAACCTCAGGGAGCCCCTCTGCAGGGCCAGGCCCAGCAGCAGCTCCAGGGCCAGCCGTCTTCCGGCGGCGTCGGCCCCGCCGGGCCCTGCGTCCACCGACGTCCGCTTCAGGAAGCCCGCCACCTGCGCCAGGCAGTCCAGCCCCACGGCGGGCATCCTGCCCTCGTCGGCCAGGGAGAGCGGCGGCAGCGAGGCCAGCACGGAGCACGCCGTGGCCAGCACGTCGTTGCACAGCGCCGACGAGCCCGGCTCGGCCGAGAGGGACCGGCGCCAGTTCTGCTGCAGGAGGGAGAAGAGCAGGCTCAGGCCTGTCCTGACGCCCACCTCTATGAGAGCCTCCGCGCCCGACACGGGCCGAGACGGGCGGCCGGGCAACCCGGGGACGACGACCACGACGGAGGCCGGCTCCACGGCGCCACTCTCGGCCCCGGTGGCGGCGGGAGGGCACTGCAGCGGCGGCAGCGCCCTGTGTTTGTGGTGGTACTGGCTGTGGAGGGCGGAGAAGATGCGTTTCAGCGCCACCAAGCGGTGGTGGAGGGCTATGGCGTACGGGGTCTGCGTGAGCGCGCTGTGGGCCAAGCACCGCTGGCTCCGCAGCAGGGCGGAGAGATAGGCGGCCCTCTCCTCGGCAGCCCGGGAGTCGTCCTGGAAGTCGGGCAAGTGCGGCGCGTGGAGCTCCTGCGCGGCCTGGGCCTGCACCACCACCTCGTTGTTGTGGAGCAGCCTGTCGTACAGAGCGCCAGCGCTGTGCCTCTGGGCCACCTGCGCCGAGTCTTCCTCCGCCCAGGAGGCGGTCAGCTGCTCTTGCCATTTCAGCATTACGTTGGTCGTGCAGGACAACATGGCTGACCACGCCCTTGTTCCCCTGGGACATACAGTGCGAGAGGCAGATTAGCAGACAAGCAGTGGACTGTAGATGCACTGGAGATGTATGTAGATGTTTTGGCAGGCTTAAAATGCAGCCAGACTTGCTTCACTTGTCTGACAGAGGCTAAGCTATGAGGTTTCCAGTCTGGACAAAAATAACAGGAAGGAATGAAATACCCATGAGCTCAACAGTCAGTAATGCCCACAAGCAACAACCAAGCAAACTACTATTAATAATGCCATTATTATGTTATTTCTGTTTATTTATTTATTGTTCTTATATTACAGTATGCTGTGACCAACAGGGAAATACTAAGCAGAATCATATTGTCAAATATATGTATACAAGTAGGCCTAATTTTCCATGGTGTAGTTTGTGCCTAAATATTCTGCTTAGCATAATGTGTAATACATGTGTAATAAATAATAACGCTGTATTATGTCTTTATAATTTGGTGATAATTACAAATATGTTTAGGTGTTTTAGATGTAATGGAAAGTGAAACTATCATGCATGCATAATAAAATCAGTGAAACTATGGCATCATGCTGACTTAATTCCAAGCTTTTCAGCAAGGTGCAAGACTTCTGTCAAACCAGTTTGGCATCATTATTTTTTGAAGGAAGTAGTTTAGGAGTCACAAAAACCAGTGTCAGAGCCAGATCACTACTTAAAGCTGCACAAATAACAGACCACATACACCGACAATTACAGTAAAATAGCTGATTAAGCCAACAAACACACAATCACATTTTATACTGTAGGATATGTGTATAACTTTACTGTACCCAGCACAGTACTGACAGAACACAGAGTCATATTCCAATGTCTACATGACATGTTTTGATTAATTTAAACATTATCCCATCAATGCGCCGGGATGGCAATACAGTAGTCCAGTCTAAGCATGTATAAGATAACGTTGTCAGTGCCATTCCCGTGTTTACCAAAAGCACTAGCGTTGCAACTAAACGTTCGCTGTACATAAAAGACAACATTAGCCAACTAGGCTGTTAGCTATTCGAAGGCTAACTAGTTAGTTTTGGTGTGTAGAGTATATTAAGCCTTTTAATGACTAAATAAGCATGCTACACAATATTAGCGTACTGTCACGTACATTCCACATAAAGTACAGTACGAAATGCGTGCATGTGAAGCCACACACACACACACACACCGAAACAATCACACCGGTGTGTCTCACATTCTGCATCCAAAAATTAATTGACAAAGCTGATCTTACGTTAGCTGCAGTGCAGTTGCTAGTTGAGGGCTAACCACTGGAACATGGACACTGTCAGGCTTGACAACAACCGTCCGTTTACTTGACACCTCGCAGGAACAGATTCGCGCATATCAATAGTGTTATTGCGGTAAAATAGATTAGGTGTTATCAAAGTAAAACGGCCGTAAGCCATCTATAATGAACATTACAACAGTACTCGACGTCATCCAGCCGAGTAGGCGAGAGACTACGCCGGACATAAGGCTGTGTTACCCTTTCAGTCCAATAGAGGTCTCCCTTGAACAGCTAATCGTATCTTTTTTTAGATTAAGTCATTTACTGTACAGTAGTATCTTAACTGTATGTGACAGACAATAATAACCTACTAGATTATATTGCAGGGAGATAATAACAACAGCAACATGATAACATGTAGTTAGACGTAAAACTGGGTTCACTGAAATAATTTAACTTTAGCCTAATTAGCCATTATTCTATAATGTTTGTAAACTGGTTCTTTGTAGTCTACTCTGAACATCACCAATCAGGCATGACTGGAATTGTAATTTGCTGCATTAATCTTGTCATTTCTTTGTGGATGGTATTGTATCTGGCTCACTAATATTGTTCACCATTCAAGAGCATGCCACATCAAAAGAGTCCAATCACAAATGAAAGTGATCCTTTAGTTTTATGATCAGGCAGTAAGATGTCCATCTTTTCCAGGATGTGTCTTTTACGGTACATTTTATATCACATGTCCATTCCTGGCCAATAGTATCACTATGCCCATTTGCGCTATAGGCAACAGTAGGTGTGACAACAGGCAGGCAATGATGCAGGTTAGTTTTGGTATGTGAGAGATTGGACATCCACATCTGCCTGGGAGAGGCACAATGGTGTGTTTTGTACACGTTTTGTAAGTTTGTACGTTTGTATGCATTGAGTGTCCAGTACAATTGAAAATATTGATGGCTAGGATGGCTGTGCAAGATGCAACCTTTGTGCCATCATACAGTTCAATTTGTTGCAGAACCTCTTTTCAGCACAGTCTGTGGAGTGAATATCATGAGTTCTAATAGTTTGATAAGAATATATACTGTAGGCCTCCATTTGCTGACTGAACAATTATTCCTAGATTGTACAAGTATCTCATAACATGAGTGTGTATTAAAAGTATGGATATTATACACTTCAATATCCCTAATACTAGAAGATGAATAAGAATGTGTTAAAGTGTGGAGTGTAAACATCTCAAAATAGATGTTGGAATTTAAAAAGTGTGCCTCTGTGATTTGTAATATCCTGGATGTTTCCTGTTTGCGTGTTTGTTTGTCATCCTACTGTATGTTTACTCTAAGGACATTCTTCACACCAAAGTTTCCCCCAGTGTTTTCTTGTTACAGTAGACTGTTGTTTATCAATGATGATAAATTGATTAAGATTGTTCTTGCATCATCCAAATCATGTCACCTTCACTATTTTAATACAGCTACTGTAAAATACTTAATTAAATAATGAAGTAAGTAGTCTAATTAAGTAATTCATGAATAGGCTATTATACAATTTTTAGAAATGGTGTGTATGGCCACACTGTCAGACACAATGAAATTCAGACACAAAGAAAGATGATTTATTATTTATGATCAGGTCAAACTGATTTCAATTCCTGGATGGTGTTAATCTCACACATCCAAGCCGGAATTCTAAAAAGGGGGTAGGCTGGCAAACAACACCGGATTGAGGAAATTGACGAGGGCAAACCACACACAAAACAAAGTTGTCCAACGCTCTCTGAACCATTTAACCCGATGAACCCGTAGGTCACTTCTCCAAAATCACCTCAGCGGATCTGTTTCTCTGAGATCCACGGAGATCGTTCAACCAACGCACATCGGTCGCCTCCCGTGCTCCTCTCTCACTCACACAAAGATGTCGTTTATCCTCTTCACTGTGTTGTCCATACTACTAGTAGTGGAAGATGCTGTGGCTTGGGGCGCAAATGTCAAGTACGCTGTCAACTGTCCGGAGCGATGCAACCTGGATGTGTGCGGCGGGACGCAGCGCTGCAGACAGACAGTCCTGGATGACTGCGGCTGTTGCCAGGTGTGTGCGGCCGGCAGAGGGGAACACTGTTACCGTACAGTGTCCGGGATGCACGGGGTGAAGTGCGGAGCAGGACTATTCTGCGAGTTCTACAAGGACGAAGACGATTACGGAGATGAATATGGCGTTTGCAAAGGTAGGACATTTCAATGCAGCGTGACGCACCTGCTGCGCGTCAAAAACATCAGAATGTGTGCTATGCGCAGCCTTCGTGCCAAAAGATATCTGCTTGGGCTATCAGGAACGCTGGTTGCCGTCCATTATTACAAGATATGCGTATACTTCACTCATTTAATCGTGTTTAAAGTAATATTACTTTGATGGCAGACCATTTTTACATGACTTTGCAATATATGCTATTTGAATCATGTTCACAGTTAACATTTAGACATTGTTACAGCCTCCATATTTAAAAAATATTTTATAGGCCAGGACGAATGTTTATATAGGATTACTGAAAAATAATTAATTTCTATTGAAACATATGATTTACCATTTTCAAATGTTACCTGTAGACCTATTGCAATTTTGTTAGCCTATATGCCTATTTTTTGTGTAAGGAGAAATGAATACAATAGTCTACATCTGAAAACATCATGTATGTATTCAGATGTATTGTATTCCTTTTAGGTGACATATACAGTAGGCATATATATATGTTAGTTATGTTTATTTCAGTGTGTAATCTATGTGATCCTCCTTCACAGACTGTATGTATGGAACATATGGTGTTGAGTGTCGGAAAACATGCAACTGCAAAGGAGGCATCTGTGACAGAGAGACCGGGGCCTGTCTCACCTTCAAGTTCTTTGCCAAAATCGCCGGCAAGTTCAAGCCTCAAGCACAGATAGGTACGGCCTGAAAAAAAAAACCTTATTCAAAAGATAGATTTAGATTTTTCTGATATTCAGCATACACAGAATACTCTATGTCCATTTTACCAGATAAATATGGATTTGCACATCAGGTAGAGCATCTGTGCACATTCATATTGTTGTTGAACGTGTGTTTCCCACATGTACTATTTCCAGGAGGAGAAACAGGCTCGGGAGAGGTCATCAGTAATCACAACACAGAGCAATACAGCGACAGATCCAATGCTCCAAAATGGCTCAACCCCCGTTGACAAGTGCTGATAAGACTGACTTGATTCAGTGTATATGTAGCATAATATTAACTTATAAATGATTAAAGAATCTATTTTATTATGTTTAAAAAAGCAAAAACTTCTTACAGCATTTTAAGTACAGTACATTTAATTTTTTTGGGTGATTTTGTGTTCTTCTCTGTTTGTGAAATAAGCAGATAAATCCAAATCCATCTTTCACAAAGTAGATTCAATTCATATATTCACTTGGTAAAGGAACATTCTGGTTGTTTTGAACATTGACCTGGTGCAAGCTACAGTAACTAGTTTGCCTCAACTTGTATGACTGAATGACTGAAGCTTACACTGTGCCTTTACACTGATGAAATACAGCGATGTTTTCACATAATTACCATTGCATTGCAATACATGATCTGTGTTTCTTTGTTGTATCTGACATTTGAGACCAGCCAATTTTCTGTAAACAATTAAACCAAAGTTATGTGAAAAAAAACTTTGACTTTTACAATTATTCTAGTATTGTTTTTATTCAGTTAACTAACCCGTTTTTTTTTCTCCAAATAATCACAGTAGGCCAACTCTATCATTTTAAATTTATTTAACACATTTATGTTTAACATGATGCACATTATGATAAGATATTCAATGCAATTCATTATTATCCTGCCATAGGTTGCCTTCAATGCTGTAGCAAGTCAACTGGTTCAGAAAGGCTTTTGACCAAAATCAGCCACACATGATCCCATTGCTTAGACAATGCATTTGGTCCAAATCAGTTGGAGTATCCAGTTTGAAATCCTTCTTATTATGTTCAAAGCCCCACATTACTGAACTCCTGAACCACAATACTTCTGCTAGAGCACTCAAGTCTTCTGAGCAGATAATATATCAGTTCCCTGCTTAGAACAAAACATGACAGGTCTGTAATGATTTAGCCAGTTTGATCCCAAATATTTGGAATCTCTTCCCCAATATGATCTCAGAGTCAGAGTAGTTAATAATACATTATTATTGTTAATTATCTTCAATTCAGATTCTATTGAGTAATTTAATTTCATTGTCTTTTAACTTTGTTAACTGTGACTGTACATGCTAATATAACAATTGGCTACAATCCAACATATAACATGAACTGTCAAATCAAGGCCATTTGTAATAAAACCTCTAATTTTATAAAAAATGTTAATGTTCCATTATATTTAGTCCAAGTTACAAAACTCAGTCAGTCAGTTTAAATATAGCTCTTATTAGCCTCACCTCTGACTCTAGTTCATACACAACTGTTTTCCAGTAGCCAGCGTGTTTATTTCCTGCACTTCCTGACACCTGTGAAAATTGCCTAACTTCCTGTTGTTGTTGTGTCTGCCCTAGGCAGGAATTTTTCAAGTGACATTCTAAGAGCAAGGACGTTTTTCCAAGACATACAACTGGGGGATCTGTCCACTGGTCAGAAGTTACAGGACACTGTGGCTTCCTCACTACACCTTTCCTGAAGCAAATGTGCCAGGTTTCACACATAGCACACTGACAGACAAACAAGCGGTGATGAACACATTCATTATATCTGACAATACACCCAATCCCCTCCAAGTCTTAACCTGAGAATAAGAGCATAAATCAACTGAGGTCATGTATTTAATAAAGGAATAACTTCCTGTGGGAGCTGGGAAGTATAAATGCCAGTGTTTCACAGCTATTTTAGTTTTTTTTAAATCAGGTTATGAGACCAAATTAGTCTGCACAGAGGACACCCCATGAACTTGAACATGAAGAGTATTTGGGCCCCCATTATAAACAGGCTCCCCAATAGACAAGGTGACACAGCCAGATAGACACAGATAATTCTGTGAGTGTGTGTTGGGGACAAGGGTGTTGATAACGGTTCAGACTCATTCCAATGTTCCTCTGGTCCCCTGAGAAACAGTCAGGCTGCGGCCTCGCAACCAAACAAAGGGCCCTGGAAAATAACAGGAAAGTGTTGGTGAGAAAAACCTGTTATCTGACGCCCTGAACACGTCACTGCCGTCTCAACAGAAACAAAGGTGCGTGAACAAAGCAGTAAATAACATTGATTTACTGCAAATAGACGCTTTGGTATTTACAGTCATGCCCTGCTTCAGCAGGTTGTTTGTTGGCTCCGGAATGGCCTCCGGATTATTGGGGACAACACATCGACCTACGCGGTGACCAAGGAAGTCACGCGATATCCGGGTTGTCCCCTTAACAAACAACAACACGCCAGATATCTAAATTGAGACTTTGAGGGAAATTAATAGAGATTAAGTTTGTGGAATATTGCGTAATCATAGGAGAGGTCTTTGAAGTGAGCCAGCAGAGCCCCTACAGTATGCACGTACTGTCGCTTGTTATGCTACTAGGCTGACCTTAATGTTGTCCAGTCTGATATGTGATTGGCTCCTTTTGGGGCTCTCACAAACATCCAGTGGCAAGCTGGACAACAGGGAAACTAGAGGTCGAACCTTGACCTCATGTGACAAAGAGGAGGAGAGCATTTGTAGAGTGTTTTTCCATGTATTATCCTCCACTTAATCCTCCTGTTGTCCAATGGGTCAAACTGGCCGAATGCACAACCGCTTTGTGGCAGATAGAAGGCGCCAATTTAAATTCTACTGCGTATACAAACATATGATGTGCACTGCTGGCACAATAAGGTGTGATTTCAAACCTGAGGACAACAGGAGGGTTAAAAGGCACGAAAAAAACAAACAAATACATAAAGAAAGAAAGAGAGAAATACACACAGCACTAAAGAGAACTAAAGAATCAGACACAATCAGGTGGCGCCATCTGCTGGAATAATACGGTAGTGCATTTTAAACCCGAGGACAAAAGGAGGGTTAAAGCATATGGAAGATTATTATGGAAAGCTGTAATGCAGATGGCACTTACACTTATATTTGACTTTTAGCAGCCAGTTACCTGACACATTCCATTTAATAGCCAATATTTATATTCTGTATGCGTCTGTATGCATGTTTAGTATGTATTCCGTCTGGATGAAGGGTAAAGTAAAAGCTATTCATCATATTTCTCTTGATTTGTATTGGCTATTGAGTTTAACATGAATTTAGAATTTGGCCAAATTTAAATTTTCCTCTTTACTTACTGTCAAACAGTAAACACAAATGTTATTTTATCACCCCACCCTGCTGTTCCATGACGTGGCCCAAATCCATAATATTTATTTTTGAAAATACAGAGTCCCTGACAGAGTACATCTGCTGAGTAATGATAACAACAGACAAATTATTTTCCAGTTCTTGCAGTATAGAAAGAAAGGTATTACATTTTAGCTACTGTATCTGTTTTTTGTTTTGTATTTTTTGTTTTTTCATTCAAATCAAATCAATCAATAAGTGAAATTATATCAGCATTTCCTGGATTATAGTGTAATTATTAAGGCCACATTACTGTCCAAAAGTGTCAATTGTTTAAAAGTATTCTTATTTATATTGTATGGTATCAGTTGGAATTATAGTTTGTGAGAGCTGATATACTTTTCTTTTGCTCTTCAAACTAAAAACAATGTAAGTTCTTAGAATCACCACCAGAGAGCAACAAAGAGCTAACAAATTGTCAGGTCAGGGAGACCGTCGTAAAAGATTATGGTTGAATTAACTCTAATGAGACTAGTTTTTTTTTAGGCCAAATGGGAAATATATATAAATATATAGTTATATAATCTGCTTTCTGCCTTGAATGTCATAGCATAGTCTTTGGCATGTTCATAATCTTGCTAAACGTTTTTCAGAATGCTAAATTAAATTCTATATTAAAAAGTGACTATTTTAAAAACGATGCCTCTCAAATGTAATGCAATTGTAATGCCTGAACTCTGTAAACTAAAAATATTTTATGATTTTGTCAAACCCATTTTTTCTATGAAACATAATTCCCTACTATTCCCTGCATGTGTGAGGTGTTTACATTAGCCTAACACTGATTGTACTGTAAGTACCACAAGGTGTACAACTATACTGTAAACTCCCAAATTAATGTTGCCTACATTTCCCATGTAACTAATCCTGCTCCATTTCTTTGAGCTGCTGGAAACTGCTGTGATATGTCATTGAATATAAGCTGCCTTTTCCTATAACAGAAAAACAATGTTTTATTTAAATTAACTTAGGAAAGCTTAATCTTGTACTGTAGCACATGTAGCATAAGAACAGTAAACCTCACGTTTAAGTAAAGAAAATTGTCTTCAAGTGACCGGTTTGGTCTCATGACCAACTGTAAATCGCTCTTGTGACATTATGTCTCGCTAGTTGCCTGAAAGTATTGATGGCTACATGATCATCGGGTCAACTTAACTATGGCAAATACACTGTGAGCCAAGTAAAAAACCACAGTTAGCTTTACGTAAGCCACAGGGAAACCCTTTTGTAGGAGTTTGGGTTTGTTAAAGGGCAGGTCTGTTAAAGTTGGTGAGGCACACATTCCCCTAGCTATTATTGTAAATTAGTATAGGCTTACACTATTACAGTTGCAGTACAGTAAGGCAAGGCAAGGACAGTATATAGAACTTTCATACACAGAGTACTTTCTATATCAGCAAAGGTAAATAAATATTAAATATTAAAGAGACAAAATACAGATACAAACAATGTAAACTAAATAAGAACAATAAAATCAACAACAAATATAAGAATCTACTATACATCCATAACATATGTAATAGCCTATACAGTACCCAATACAGTACAGAACAAAACAGGGATCTCTCAGTTCATAACCAGTAAACAGCTCAGAGTTCATGAGCTTCAATTCCACTGGGAAAAGGTTTGTGTGTGTGTGTGTGTGGGGAGGGGAGTCCGATGATCCCTATTGCCTGTCCCCAAAGTCACTAACCTTAGGGAACCTCAATCTCAAGGTTATGAGAACTAAAACACCAAGAGAACATGTGAAATCCCTGTGGCTTCCTCGCTGATGAGCTGTTTCTTATCTGAAGATTCCCCCCCGACTTCTGTCCCTCGAGGGCCAAGCTGAAATTCCAGTTTGTTTACAGAGCTGCATCATATATGTCACGACAAAGTCACAGCCAGCGTTCATGTTTAGCATTCCATGTCTTCCCACAGATATTACAAAGCGTGTTGAAGGATGGCTGTTGGCAGATGTTTGTGCCTCATACAGTATGTGTAGCCTATTCTTTTCATGCACATATGTTTTGTCTTCGAGGAAACTAAACTTGGAAATGTTTCTGAGGTGTGTTAGAAAGTGGCCCACATGCCACCATGGCATCATGTAGCTATGGAAAGGCCATAAGCATTCCCATGTCCCACCCAAGCAAACAAGATGCACTTCAGACTGATGTGTATACAGCTGGGCTTGCACTGGCGTGTGGACAGAGTGGCTGAGAATTAAATGTTTGTAGTAGGTCTAACCTCAAGCACATAGTCATTTGTCTAGTCCTAAGCAAACCTTATAACTAGGGCAAGTGTGTGCTGTTTGCATGCAGAATTGCTCACATCAGACATACACACATGGGCTATATATTTTGCCTGACTTAGAATATTTATGTTTATGTATGCGTTCATGTATATTTATGTCAGTTTTGTAATGTGAAAAAGGTCCCGTAGCCCTGACTTCCTGAAACTGCTCTCTCTCTCTCTCTCTCTCTCTCTCTCTCTCTCTCTCTCTCTCTCTCTCTCTCTCTCTCTCTCTCTCTCTGGGGTGTTTTTTTTTTTGTGTGTTTTTTT
>JAODUG010012644.1:18164-49069 GCA_027564795.1 Aphredoderus sayanus | reverse complement strand
AAGTCAAGTCAAATTTATATATAGCCATTAATCACATTACAGTCTAGACTATAGGTTTTTCAGACTATGGGTTTCTAGACTATTCTAGACTACTAAACCCATAGTCTAACTTCGCTGAACAAATTGTCAACTCTAAAGTGTGGATGTCAATCATTTAAAATGTAATTTGTTTGTGATTGTGTAAAAAATGCAATAATTACAAAAGTAAGTAAAGTATACAGTATGTATTTAAAACCTACAACTTTGGTTGTAAGGAGAGCCAAATGGATCAAAATCTATGTGTGCAAAATATGCAGTCTTACTATACAGTACATGAGGTAATAAATTAATCCTGTGAAACTGATTACGGAAACTAACTACAGGCTTCTGTAAATCCTACTCCCTGCATTTATAGTTCAATATTGATATTGACAGTTCAATATTCCATGTTCACATGGAACATACTGTATACCGTATGTTTCATATGTTTTTATGTGCTGTATCACAACCCTCTTAATTCCTTTAAATATCTAGTGTGACAATGTTTTATTATCCCTCATGATGTACTTTGGGTCAAACTGACCCAAATCACTAGCTCTTTGTAGCAGATAGAAGGCATTAAACCTAATTCTACAGCTTACTGAGACATATGATGTGCACTGCTGGCACAACAAGGTGTGTGTTTGAAACCCGAGGACAACAGGAGGTTTAAAAGACACGAAAAACACAAGAAATAATTCAATAATAATCAATTAATTAAAGAAGAATAAATAAATAAATAAATAAATTAATTAATTAATTAATTAATTAATTCAAACAGCAATGACAATTAAAAAACACACAAAACCATACACAATCAAATGGTGCCCCCAGGTGGCAAAATACTATATTTTTAAGGACATTAAGTTAAGCAGTGAAATGTGTTATATAATATTTAACAGTTTCAGTGAAGCATTGATATTTAATTATTTACTTAATTCCTTAAGTAAAAACTGCTAAGATATGTTAGCATGCATTATAGTGTATTTTTGTATATTTTTGTGTGTGTTTATCAGGAAGGTCATTCTTTTCTGAAGCTGTCATTTCAGAGATGAGAGATGATAGCTAGCAAAGGAAAAACACACGACTGCTCAAACATAAACACCAGCCTTTTCTCATGGGAAAAATCAGCTCAACTCACTTTGAGAAACTTTCTGTCCAGTTGATTTTTACTGTTAAAAATACATGAGTTTGTATTCAGTATATTGAGAAAATGAGGCATGTTTTAATTGTTTTCAGTCATCACATAAGAGATAATGATGCTGTAAACAAACAGAGTTTAGACCTTGACTGAAATAGGACACACCAGTGCAAACATGGTCAACCTTGTGTCACATGTATTTACAGGACATGAATGACACTGGGAGTTTCATTGAAAACCAGCCTTTGACGAATGAAGAAACCTTGTCTGAATAGGATTTACGGAGATCATCTATCGGGAACAGTCAGTTCAGGCGGAAGGCCATACTGTATCTCGAGGAGTCAAGCTGCCCAGACCTAGCTGTAAACCATAAACAGAAACATTGCTTCAAGCACGATGAGAGACCGCTTGGAAGAGTTGCGACGGAGGGCTCAGGAACACTCTGAGCCAGTTGTACAAGTAAACCCCACCTCTGAAGACCCTGGTGAGGTCAAAATCACAGTACAACAGGCGGTGGTGTTTGAGGAAGAGCCAATCATTGTAAACTTCCTGAGTAAGGCTCAGTCTATCCATGATGACATCACTTCGCTGGAGACAGAGGTACATTTGGCCAAGATGATAATACTAGGCAATGGGTTAGGTAGTGTGTTTTGTTGGCATGCTGAATACTCAAAAACATAGTCCATTGTATATTATAATAGTAGAGACGTTATGTTGATGTTACAAAAAACACACATTAAAATAAAACACAAAACATCCCTACTATGTCCAGGTTGTTAAGTTCAGCCAACAGCAGAAAACCCTAGTGGCAGCTATGCGTCGGTTCAGCGTGATGAAGAAGGAAAGCAGTATAACGCGGGACATTAAGCTGCAGGCTGAGAGGATCCACAGGAGTCTTGATGGCCTTTCAAAACAGGCCCAGAAAACTGAGGACCAACAGGGAGCTAATGCAGCCACAACAAGAATCCAACGCTCGCAACATGCAACCCTGCACCGGCAGTTCCAAAAGGTAGGAGATACCCTTACCATGTGTCTCTGGTTTAGGTTTGACCTGATTGTGTAGTTTTGGATGTTTATTTAGTGTCATATGCGGCCTTGTGTTTAGAATTATTTAAATCATAGTTAAGGTTAAAATAAAGGTGGAGTCAGTCATAGTAAGCTAATTTGCCAAATTCAGAGAATATCTATCTCTCTGTCATGGTCTGCTAGCTGCCCGTTCTGTGTGCGCACTGAATAAAAACAAAAAACATCTGGTGTTTCTACAGTACACAGCCCTGGCTCTGTATATGGGGACACAAACAAAGTACTGCAGACCACACAACACTATTCTAGCATTGGCAATGTGGGTGGCGGAGCTTCTGAGGGAGCACCCTAGCATGGAAGGGAGATGTGTTTTTGTTTTGATGGAGTTCAAATATCAACAGTCTTTCTCCAGAATACTGCAGTTGACTCCACCTTTAATAATTGAACACAATATCTTTGCTATGGTCTTTTTCCATCCCCTATCTTTACTATTCTGCCCCATTCTTCTCTTGCATTACCTGTAGGTAATGCTGCAGTATAATGATGGTCTGATGAACAAGCAGGAGCGCTGTAAGCATTTCATTATCCGCCAGCTGGAGGTATCAGGACGGGAAGTGACAGAGGAGGAGGTGGATGAGATGGTTGCCATGGGAAAATGGGAGGTCTTCAATGAGAACCTCCTCCACGATGTTAAGATCACACGGGCCCAGCTGTCTGAAATTGAACAGCGACACAAGGTCAGTGGCATGGTCCAAAAAATACACCCGAAGTGTGGGAAGATACCGCTTTGTTGTTTTGGTTTGCATATACAGTATAAATGTTGAGGCAGAATGTGGATGCTGATAAACATTTGAGACAACCTCATCACAACCTCATGTATCACTAAGCTACAGTACAAAGAAAAGTAAAAGAACAAAGATGGAAAAAACTTGTTTGAAGCTGAATAAATATTTCTGTATAAGTTTCTGTAGTTTTTAAGTACTGTATCTAATATACTTATTAAACTAGCTGGAATTTAAATAATGAATTGTTCTTTTATATTATATATATATATATTATAAAAAAAAAAAAATTGCTAAATTGTGGACATTATTTTGATTACATATAAAGAAATGTATCTGTAACTGAAAGATTTAGTGATTTAATTACTTTTTGTTCTGACGGTAAAAAAAAGTTATGACTTATTTCTGAAACAATAGGAGCTCATGAACCTGGAGAACAACATGAAGGAGCTGAAGGATTTATTCATGGACATATTCATGCTGGTTGAAGAACAGGGATTCTATATCAACAACATCCAGGCCAACGTTGAGAATACACAGGACTACGTTGTCGCCTCCAGTGAGAAGTTCAAGACGGCGGCCCGGTACAAGAAGAAGAACCCTCTTCGACAGCTGTGCTGCTGTTGCTGCCCTCCTTGGAGATGCTGCTTATAGGATGCATTGGTCGATGTACAACGTTGGGGGATTTTAAGATTACTTTGGCAAATGGGCAGATTTCAAGTAATACAGTGCCACTTATCAGTGGTGGACCGGTTATAATGGGGAGTCATGCTTGATATAAACACTATTTTGAGGTGAATGTATTGGAGTATAACTGTAAAACAGCAGCAAAGATGAATTTGCATTTTTTAACAGTCAAATCAATTACGCCCTATGGATCAATTTATATCGAAGGCACTTGTTTCTTGCCAGAGGATATGAGACAACTACAATATACTGAACAGTAGAGATAGCTTTTGTGCTACGCACCAGTAGAGCTGCTTATTGAAGACTATCACTGTCATCTGACAGAGGTCACAAACAAGACATTTCTGAGGGCAGCTGGATTAGCTAAACTACAAAGTAACATTGTTTTACTTTCAGGGTGAGCCACATATATTTAATGAGCACACATTTTTTATGGAAATGCAACACAGTATATACTGTACGTAATTCATCGGTGGAACAAATTTAATATTTTTCTGAGCCATTATATTTGGATTTTGATTTTAGTTATGCATGTTAAGTCTTTTCAGTAAGAATGTTTTGTACCCACACTCACTCACTCATTAGGCAGATAATCAGATAAATTGCCATTTTGTTACCACTTTATTCAGTTTGACATTGCCTCCTAGTTACGCTGTTTTCTGTCAGATGGCAATGCTATTTCTTCTTTAACCAATCTAACTGGTCTGATGACAATTTCGATCAACAGTTAAGTTGTGTTAGATCAGACACCCCTCCTCTAAGAGGGACAAGTATAGATTTGTTATTTAAGAAAGTCAAATTCACCTGTCCATAAAGGCACTGATTGTTTTGTGTGTCTCAATAGACAGACTCAATAGAAATATATTTTATTAAAACATAAAACTTCAGATGAATGCCATGAACATGTTATCAATGTGTGGTGTTATATCGAAACATTGTTACAATGAAGGTAGGATTTTAAGCCATAGGTTAAAAGGAAACCCTGTTGGTAGCCACACAAGTTCACTTAACCCTTGTGCTGTCCTTCAGGTCAAAATGACCCAAATCACAAGCTCTTTGTGGCAGATAGAAGGTGATAAACCTAATTCTACAGCTTACACACACATATGATGTGCACTTCTGGCACAACAAGATGTGTGTTTGAAACCTGAGGACAACAAGAGGGTTAAAAGGCATGAAAAAAACAACATGAATACATAAATACATAATTAATAAATAAATAAATCAATACACACATCAATTCCAATTAAAAAACACACAAAATCATACACAATCAGATGGCCAAATACGATATTTTTAAGGACATCACGAGGGCTTGAGCATCTTCCTGATTTTATCTGAAACATTTTAAGGTGATATAAAAAGTATTTGTAGAAAAATAAATAAATAATAACAAGTTATATGTGAGCTACATTACAGAGACCTCCAACTCCTCATCACTGCCCACTGTGTTCACACTAGCATTCACACATTACTGCTTCTTGAATGTGTTCTAGGATCTATTTGGATATTAGAATTGTTTCCCAAGAAGTATGATGAAAGCAAATGACAGAACATTGACTCACTAGAACCATAAACAAGGGTGTTAAGACATTTCCTTTTGACTAAGTGGCTGTGTTTTAAACTATAAGCAACACTTCAAATTTAGCTTCTGTTGAAGTTGCCAAATTATTCCACACAAAGCAGTATAATAACACAGACGTCTGTTCAGTAGCACGTGAAGTGTGTACAGCTGCTACAATATACAGTAACCTTAGAGTAACCATAAGGCAACAGTCAATTGTCTCCTGTTTCAACAATTACTATATGTGGATGAGAGTGACCATGCCAAGTTACAATCAAGGGCTGAAAAAGGGTTACAAACAATGAGTTATTGCAGATTATAATAGTCTGCCGTACCTCCATCATTGACAGCAATCATGATCCTTTGTTAGACAGTGCAGAAGAGTGTTTGGTGAGCTGTACGGGAGAACTGGGTGTGCCAAAGCTAAACTGGAAACTCTGGTTTTACTGTTATAGTACATACTGTACAGTTTGCCATAGCTGCTGAAGGGACATTGTCGCACAACTGTGTAAATGACCGTTATTTCCGTCAGAGCTAGAAAAGAATAGCCTCAAAGAGAACTAAAGAGAGACCATACAAAACCAACAAAAAAAATATTCTCTGTAATGTTCTGTACTGTACAAGGTTATAATGGCTGGATAGAATTTTTAAGAGGAAGGAGAACATGAAAAGCCAACACACGGGGGTAGAATGTTTAGAGCATTTGAAAGTCAACTCTGTAGCCTTAAGGAATTTTTTATGTGACAACATATCTGAGATGTTGGAATTGTAAACTGTAGTGCGCAACCCACTACCTAATTTATTTACCATGTCTGGTTAAATGTCAAGCAAAGACAAAATGTAATTTGCAAATACTATTTGACCCAGGCCAGTTAGAAAAAGAAAAAAAAACAGAAGACTGTAGGCCTACATGAGATAACTGCACTAAATGGACTGCTGTGCCTGCTGGTCTTCAATTTACTTGTCCTTCCTGCCAAAATCTTAATAGAAAAGTAACTGATTCATGAAATATTTGTTTCAGAAAGGGTTACCTATCAAATGTCACATTATGTACTGTACTAAAGTGTATATACATGCTTGCCCATGACCGTAAATGTAGGTATCCTTGAGCAACAAGAATGCCATCTAGTGTTCATGTCGAGTGGTGCAGGTTGATAACGGGTTCCACTTTTAATCCTTGAATTGATATTCAAAAAAGATATTATACAAGTAATTCATTCTAAATAGTAGTTATGTAGGACATAAATTCAAGGGTAAAATCTACATTTAGGGGCAGGTTAACATAAGTATAAAAATCTTGCATTTAGCCAACCCTCACAGAATCACAGATTCAGCCAATGTGCTGTAATTGGCTAGTAAAATACAAACAAAGTTTGGTCTACCAGAGTTTGAGTTATACAAAAATAAATCACAGATTCATATCAGCCAGGTCACAAAAACACCGGGCCATGGGAGCAGAACAAGTGGTCATTTTCAGAAAGCTTTGACCCTCCTAGACATTGCCAGGGAGGTCAACCAAGGTCCCCTGGTTCTCTATCCTGAAGCCAGCTCTGTTTTATCAACCTCTTGGCTGTGTGTATCTGCTACACACACTATAGAAAGGGAAATACCAGCTAAACCATTTCTGTTAAATTAAAACATCTCTAAAATGCCATTCATTCAGAAATTAATTACATTATTTGATTGTTGATGATGTACGATTGAAATTTGGAAATGGATGAATGCCTTTAATGGGGTCCTGGTCCTGAAACTCTGCACTTTATAGTTCCAATTTAAATGTCAAAATGTGAGTTGAACAGTTTCATTCAACTGCAGGCTGATGCTGAAAAGGCCATTACAGTTCCTTGGTTAATTGATCAACCCTGTTGTAACGCAGTTCTATAAAGGTTGTATAATTGTCATTAAAATGTGCTCCGTTTATGAGCGACTCAGCAGATGTCACAGAAAACACTACAACGACATAAATGTACTGTATAATGCATTGTACATTTACAGCATCGGGATGTATTTCACATAAAATGCTATATTACACATTGCCCATTGCAATTAAAATTAAGCAAATTACAGCAAGTACAATTACAAGCATGAAGAAGCAGGTAGCTCAAGGATGCTTACAAGGGTTGAACTTGCAACATTTCACTTGAGAGTCAGATATTTTAACCATAAACCTATCCTGACCCTACTTCGAGTGAATCTGGGGTCATATTGGTTTATATAATGATGTATTTGTCTGAGTGACATACACGTCTACTGTATGGCTGATTGACACATTGGGTGACATCAACAGGTGAATTTGTACATATGTCACGTATCTGCCCTGCCTTTCACACTGGGGGCCTCAAAGACTCTCCGAAACCTCTGAACAACATCAAAGCAGTCCCTTATGAGTAAAACCAGCTGCAGTTATATAGAGCTGACATACTTTTACTGCCCGTTTTTATCACTGCCATCAAATTCAGAACGGAGATGTACTGGGCTCCTCAGCATGTGATAAATCAAACAGATACTGTTCAATAGAAGCAGGCTAGGTACTAAGATACCAATGACTTTGTTTAGCTAAACCTCTGTACCTGGACTGAACACCATTTCAGCACCCTGGTAAACGCAACATCTCAATGATTTGTTGAGGCCATGTCTCAACTTGTTTAATGAAAACATGAAGAAAAGTAAGCAAAAGCTGTACTCTCAAGAGAGCAGTCTGACATTTTCTTGAAAACATTCATATTGCTAAGAGGCATCCTTGTGAAATCTACCATGGCTGCTTTTCAGAGACATAACAATACATACTCATCCTGAGGCAGCGTATACATAAAAATACATACCTATATGTACCTATATTTGATACTATACAGCATATGTTATACAGAATATATACTGTATGTTATACACAAAAATTAACTACAGAGACAGACAGACATACAGATGGACATACACACGCAATTTATACGTTATATTATTGTATGTACTGTACACACACTCAATGAGAAAATACTATATTTTTCAATTTCAAATAGTTTAGCTTTCACTTTATTTACCCTCATGATGTCCTTTGGGTCAAAATGACCCAAATCACTAGCTCTTTGTGGCAGATAGAAAGTGCTAAATTTAATTCTATAGCTTACACACACGATGTGCACTGCTGGAACAACAAGGTGTGCATTTGAAACCCGAGGACAACAGGAGGGTTAAAAAACAACACAAATACAAATAAATACTCAATGAAAAAGACAAAATCATACACAATCAGATGGCGCCCTCTGGTGGCATAATTCTAAATAATTAAGGACATCACGAGGGTTAGCCCTCCTGTCGCCCTGGAGTCAAAATGACCCACAACAGGCTCAACCCTAGGACAACAGGATGGTTAATACTAAATAATAATACAATAATTAATTATTAACCTAATTTTAACCTAACCATTTGACCCAAAGACAACAGGAGGATTAACCCGCAATAATGATCCGCAAATGACTTCTTCTCTAACCTTGTTTTTTGTTTTCTTTTACTATCGATTGTGTTTTTGTTTTTAAATGCTACTGTAGCAATAATTAAGAAAGTATTTAAAAAGTACCAACTCCACGCCCAGAAGTAGAAACTTACAGCACTGGTTGAAAACCAGCATAAGCGCACAGCTGACCAATATCCAAAAAGGGATACATATTTAATGAAAGTGATTTGTGAGTACTGGGACAATACACAAAGTCAGTGTAAACCATCAGTGTGAAACCTGTGAAGCAGACAGACACAGTAACAGACACATCTGTAAGTATCCATTGTGGCTGTTACTCTGACTTATGGGATGATTTCATACTTTGATGGATGGGCAATACTTCTACCTTTTAATGTTCAACACATGTGGAATTGCATTAGAACAAAGGCACAACATGATTTTGACAGAGCCCTCTAAAGGTCACATTAAAGTGGAAATGTGAATGATCTTGCATCATGTCAAAGATTACTAAGAATCCAATTGTTTGACAACAGACAATGCAGTCATTATAGTGTGAATATACTGCCACCTACTGGTGGCTAATATACACTCATTATTATCATCAGTAACAGTATAACATTTTATATATTACATGAATTCACATGTTGATAAAATCAATAAAAAGTGTCCTGGGAGAGAAGTATTCAGGTTGTAACAAATTATTGGACAATTCACTTTCATTTTAGGCATGTGTCCAAACGACAGATCTCCATCATAATTGGACTCAGAAATTCTCCCCCACCAGACCAGATGTGGTTATGATGTTTCAAAGATGTAAAACAGGTCTGTCTCACATTATATAGGAAAACTTTTCTGTGTAGATGTTCCGTCATCAATCATCTATTCAATGTTGGTTCTATGGCATTTACTGAGTTGTCAGTGTGTTTGTAGAAAGTGAACATGAGTAATTTAACAGTTTTGAGGTGATGATCATAGCTCCTAAAGGACACATTTAACTAATGCTGAGCATGTATGAAAACAGGGGAAGAGTGCATGCATGAAATACTGTAGTGGTTAATTACTAAGTAATTACCTCTGAGTTAACAAAGAACAATAAGGTGGAAATTATCCTGTTATCCTGTTACAAAACATATGACCAGCAGAGGGCAATACTGTCCAAGAATGTCCTTTTAACTTGCATAACACTGATCAGTCTACCTTCACAATTAAACACTAGCCTACATTACAGAGTAACAGTTGACGATTGAGGATTTAATTAATATTAAATTTATTGCACAATAGTTAGTAAAGCCAAAAGATTTTATTTAGCCTACTCTACAAAAAGTAATAGACATTCCCACAATATCCCACAGTACTTTACTAATATGTCCGTCAGTGTTTAATTTAGTTGAATAGCAGGAGGGCCCACCGGGGCACAGCTGGCACTCTTATTCCAATGTCACAAAGGTGAAAATTAACACAGAAGCTGGTAAATAAAATCTCTCTCAGAGGAAGTCAGTCTAGGCTTTGTCTAATATCCTCCATAGGGCCCCCTGTTGGTTAATCCTCTGTAATGAAAAAACATGTGGGCTCAGTGGCAAACACACATCCGCACATATACATTACCTGCGCATACAGCATAGTCACTGGCATGTAAACATTAAACACAAATATGCTGTCTCCCGTGTTTCCTGGCCTTTTGCGGGAAAGTAACTTTTCTTAAAGGTACACTTGTTGATTGAGGTACAGCATTTCCTAAACATAAAATGTTAGCCCCAGTTAACTCTCTAGAAGAAGCAGAGTAGAGAGTAGCCTATCTCCATCTGTATCTAAACCCCTCTCCCCAGGAAGTCTAGTTTCATTTTAATTCCTTAGAAACATTCTACATTGCATGCTGAAAAGTACATTACGTGTTTTTCCTTGGCCAAACTTTAATTAACACTGAATACAAGGATTGAGAGATTAATTCTTTAACAAAGTGTTCAAGTTATAGCCTTTCTAAGCCATGCCCTGGATTTGATACAGACTTCTCCAAATAAAGCAACATGCTTCCCACAGAGTGCCATTGGTTTTTTCTACTGTATATCCATTCAGGATTATGTTTTGTCTATGTGAATTGAGCACACACAAACGATTTAGACCAACTGAGCAGATGATATTGTCTCGGTCTGGTTCAGTCTGTTTATTAGTAATATGATCCTCACTCCATGCTTTATTTGTCATCAATCTCCCCAGTTATCGATTTGATGGCTCTTAAGCTTCGTAATGCTATTTACTTTATTGGATAACTGAACAGGGCTGCAGTGCACGGTCAAGTACAGAAGTGCATTCAGCACAATTTCTGCTATCATAATCAAAAGTGGAAATCGGGTTAAGTCGTGTGTCTAGTCTATGAGCCAGACTGAAGTGCACCGCTGACATTAAGATAAAACGTTTACTCCCTGTATGTGTGTGTGCACGCGTGCGCGAATGTATCCACTTGTACCGACTTGTACACAAAGAGTGTGTGTGTGTGTGTGTGTGTGTTCTTAGCTGGTCTTGTGCTCCATCTGTCCCTTCCTCCGTCTATCTAATCCTTTCGACGCTCCACTGATATCAGGCAAGTTCTCCATCATCAAGTATATCGGACGTGCACTGCCCCCGCAGGCAATCTGAGGAAATCCCCAGTTGGCCAGCAAAACATTACAGTAATGAAGACAACAGGTTCCACGCTACATGTAGCCTCGCATGTGCAAGGATAACTCTGAAACCTTTTCACACGCGCATTAAAAAGCACTTTATTAGCAGAACAATGATTTATAGGAGGAAGACGTCCTCGGTGCATGTTTTGCCTTTACATTGAAGCACAGCCAACAATCCCAAGTGTCATTCCGGTATAGATTACAGCGGTTTCAGCCCATTTCAAGGCTCACCTTAGGGACTTCACAAAGTCCCCCAACCCCCAAGTCCCAGCCAGACTCTCATTAGGCCCACGCATCCCTTTGCCCTCCATCTGACAGCCCCCGGTTACTGTAGCGGTCTGTTCAATTGTGCAACTGAATGAGCTTGTGTGGGTGTGTGTGTGTACTGTATATGTGTGTGTGTGTGTGTGTGACATTTACACAAGCGCACACACATTCACACGTGTATTCTATGATTTACAGTGCTGCAATAGCCTCTTTGTGAACCTTGTCAGTCTCACAGTATGATATGTCTAAATTTCAGCTATTATTTATTTATGATGGTCTCTCATTAGGACAACGAGGCTCAAGGGAGAGCCCGGCTATACAGTATGGGAAGACAATGGGAAGACAGGGAGTGAGGGAATAAGAGAGAGCAAGAGAGAGTGAGGCCTGAAGATTGGTTGACCAACTCATGTCATTATAGTTGATTATTTTCCCAGACAGAGACAAAAGGTCCCTCCTACAGAGCATGGAGAATTTGCCTTAATGTATATAGATTTTGTCTCTACTATTTATCTTTCCAAGAGGCTACAGTCCAAATCCTTTTAAATTTGATAAGCGGAACTGAATATAAAATTACATTTTCATTATGTGTTGACTTAATCATAAACTGCAATTCATTTGCCAAATTCAGAACACCTTTGTATTACTGTAACTTGTCAATGTGGATGGTGAGAGGCTTTTCCCTGCTTTGATATCTTTCCTCTATGGTAAACTTTCCATCTCCTCCACGGCCCTCTCTCCCCCTCTCCCTCACACACACACACACACACACACACACACACACACACACCACTGTATGTGCGCCATCTCTCGTGCCTGTTGAATGCGTGTGTTTAGTAGAGAGATAGGCCTGCCTGCTCAAAATGAGCGCTGACACATTACAGACATTCCCCTCCACTCTGAGGCGGAACGAGAGTGGAAAAAGACTAATCATGAATAAATTCCCTTTCATCCACGTGGCAAAGATATTCTATTTACAAGACGTTTCTTTGGGCTTTTATCCCATTAATGAGATTTCAAGTAAATGCGAAGTGAACTGCATTTAAATTGCTATTCAGTCTGGAGCCATGGTGCTGAAAGGGGTGGGTGGAGGGCGGGCGGGGTATTCTCCACCTCCTCCCCACCCACACCCACCGACTCTCAGCCTCTGGTGAGGCGGATGGATTCTCTGGGTTGCACAGAGATGGGAGCTGGCGAGGAGACGGTACTTGAGAGTGCATCTGATGAAGAGGAGGAAGTGGAGAAGTGTCAGCGCACGTCCCGTTAGGTTTCATCATTGTGCAGCTCACACACGTTCAGCCGCGCGTAGCCGCTGCACTCAGACAGAAACAAGCACGCACGCACGCACACACACACACACCCTTGGTCTTTGAAGAGAGTGACACCGTGTGACAATTCTCTCCGCTCGGGGAGAGAGACCAACGGGGGGAAAGAATGCCAATGACCTTCAAGGGACAGAAGAGGACAAGCCAGATGTGTTCTCAAAGCTCCCGGGAGGCTGTGAAGAACCAGCATTCACAGCTGGAAGGGATAATCAGATGCATATAACAAGTAAATCAAAGATAACATTGGTTGATGCAGCTTGTGTTATTAAACAGCATTACAACCACTGAGGATTTGCTTCTCCCACACCTCAGTGACGGGGCACACCTCTCTACCCTTTCCCTTACAGTCTCTGACATCATTATCTACCCCTCCCCTTTAGGCCACATGCTCTTTTGTGACAGACAAAAAACTGACATGGTGACAGATGGATCTGACATTTGTGGCTCCGATGGCATTGTAAAACTATCGATGAGTGTGCCTTTAATTTTGTGTTTGCGTGCCTATTTATGGACGGTGTGCCAGATTGTCTTTCAGAGAACAAGTATCTAGCAGAGAGCGAGGAGATTCTTGAAGAATTGTACAAAACGTGCAATTGCTATACTATACCTTTAAGTTTATGTTTGTGTGCACATGGTTGTAGGGTGATGAGTACTGTGAGAGTATTGTAGTGCTGTACTGTAGATGGAGGAGTACAGAGCACTCCGGTGAGGTTGGGGTGTAAATACCTTCCAAGAATTTAAATTACTACGTTTAAAGAGTCGTAAGGCTAGGGACTACTGTGTATGCAAGCTGAAAAGCCCACCTATACAACGTTGAAAAAGCACAATGAGAGCTCCCCTATACCACCATTTATATAACAAAATGTATTGTAGGACATTTCTGGGCAGGAAGTGTCAGAGTGAATTTCTCAATCTGTTGCCAAGGGATGGTTATTGCAGAGAGTGAGTACATACAGTACATCATTATGTACTGTAGACCACAGCCAGTAGAGTAGAAGATAAACACAGAATGTAGTGCGTGCCGTGTACATAGAGCAATATAGAACAATACCAACAGAATGAGTGGCAGAGAGGAAGCTGACAGACATGATATCATTCTTCACCTCACAGCTTTGGGAAACACTCAAAAGTAGCATGCTTTCTGAATGGTAAGCCAATTAAATACTGCTATTGCCATTTATCATACACTGTAGGGTAGACCATATCGTTGTCACCCCACGCTGGGGGTGGCAGGGGTGGGGGAAGGGGTGTGATGTCTGTCTGGGTTTCCGATGGAAGCGCTCTTTCACAGCAGGGGGAAACTGATACTCATGGATTCCGCGCTGCAGCTTGTGTGCGGACCTGAGTCCATGACATGCAAAATGACACAGCTGCCACAGCAGCGCTTCTACAATTTCCTATCACCGCAGCACCCATAAATACTGACTGGACACTCTGACGTTCAGACAGCTGGTTTTCCAATGCTGGGACATTCTTCACATAATGTTTTTTTTAAGGGTTTTTTGAGTGTAGCACTTGGTTTTACACTGGCTTCTAAGACGTGAATTGTGGCCACATTTGTCATGTTGGGAATGCTATGGAGTTGCTCTTGAAACATATCGGTGATGATGTGTGTGGTGACGCCTACTGCATTGTGCTTGCAACGTTTTGTACTGTCATTTCTTCATTTGCCTTTTTTCATTAATTCACTATATTACAAAAGTATGAGTTCTGTTTGTTTTCATCTTTTACCAAATTATATAAAAGACAATTTCATAAACATTTTCTGTTCATATCAAAATTATAGGAAATATTTTACAATTACCAAATTATTAAAGACTTATCCAAAGCAGCTGAATACAATTTGGCGGATATACGTGAGGAGAAGATGGTAGTTAGACATCTGAGCATGTTGGGAATTGAATCCAAGATATTTCAGCTGGAGTCCACTACCCTAACCACGGAGTATAATTTCCCTTTCACATAATATTAAACATATGCATGTTAGGTTAGAAGTCAATTGAGCACTGGCATTAGAATTACATTAGACCTCAAGTTGGTCCTTGCATAACTTTGTGTTTATCTTAAAATATCTTGACTTCAGATTCTCTAAACAGTATCAGAGTAATTATTTTGTGTTCATTTTTAATCAATGATGAAACGAACTACTTGTCAAGGGACTCAGACTTTTTACATCTGGATCCCACTCATTTAGTGTTTTAAATGTAGAGTTTTACATTATCAGTACAAACATATGATATGAATCATATTAACAAGGAATATGGCATATTACCATATACATGAACAACAAGCACTTTACTATAGTTTTAACATTCTTTCCATTTAAAGTAGCGGAGGCTTCAATCATAAGTCACTTTCAAGTACATTTAACAGCTGAAATCTGCTAGTTATTATAGAAAAATAACAGAACAGTGACAGTGGCAGTCAATAGAGCTACATACTGTATGTTACAAGTACTGTACCTTGTTGGAATGCAAAAATGTATAATATATATCACTATCACATTCATATCAAGTATTTCAACTAATAACATACTGTATCATTACAGTACATTACATATGGTCAAACAAATAACTATAATTATGTTCCCAATAGGATGTAAGGGATACACACAATATTGACTGATAGTTCACAATTCACAATAACCAAGCTTGTTCCACCAATATTTAACCTATAATCATAAAATCCTAACATCACATGGCCTTTAATACAGTAGCTGGCGTAGTCCTGGTTGTAATGATACAGAGGTTAACTCACAGACGCAGATAGCTTTACAGAGCCCAGAGGTTACTGCTACTCCTGTTGGGTGCTCTGTGGTGTGTGTGTGTGTGTTTGTGTGTGTGTGCGCGTGCAAGCGCCGATGGTAAAGGGTTTCTGATTAAACAGTCACACCTGCCGCTCGTCCCTCATCAACACCCTGACATTGGCCTATAGGGGAGGCAAACCGGTGACAGCTGCACAGACAGACAGGTGACAGACACCTGAGACTGTGTGTGTGCGCGCATGTGTGTATGTGTGTGTGCGTGCGCTGGGAGGGGAGAGAGGGGTAATTGTAACCATGTTAACACCTGAATTAATAATTCCATTACCAACTCCTGTCAGTCTTAGTGTTGGGTAACATGACGGATGGACTTAAGGAAGAAAGGACAGAAGAAATGAGAAAAGAATGAGCAAATCAAAATAGAAATAAAGAAAAATAAGAGTGAAAGAGTGAGAGATAGCCCGCCCATCCCATCTCCTCTCCCTCCTCTTCAGTTCTCCTTCTTAATGCTGTCCTTTCCTATACACTGCAGGCTTCTCCGTCTCTCTCCGTCTCTGTGTCTCTCTCTGGACCTCAGGAGTCCTCCTGACAGCCGGATTCCTTGACATGTGTTTGCCAACAACAGCCCAGCAAACACTGATCACTCAATCCTCTGCTGTCCAAATATTCCAGACTGTTCCACATCAGACCCCAATCACAGGAAATCCACGCCATCTCTTATTCATGGCAGCCATGAATTATTCTCCCTCATATGAGCTCCAGTCACGTAAGGCAAAGCTTGAGACCGCCATACACCGACAGAGAGATAAACAGGGTGGGAGAGAAAGGGAGACAGATGACAAGAGGGTCCGCAGACGTGAGGGAGCCAGTGACTCAGTAAAGACATTGAATTCCAACTTTGAGCTTAGATATCCATGAAGGCAGGGGTTAAGCACTACAATGCTTGTATTCCTAAAAATATAACCCCAACATATTCATACTCTGGAACCTACTGTAAAGTACTGCATTTATATTTACACTATCCTATACTGTATATTATTGTAGGCTATTTCTAATAGGAACATATATTTATATATTAATCTATAATAGGTTTTTATTATATATATTTATCTCCATACTAATCAAAAGACTTTCCAAAGTAGATATACTTTGTTTTAACACAATAATTTTTAAGTTTAAAATGTGAAAATGTCCAACAATCAGGTAATACAATTATAATATATTGAATACAGTAGTATCAAAAAATATATTTAATCACGCCTTTAAATATTCGAGTTTTATTTTAAATATTACAATTCTCTTTTCTCTAATTTTTATATTAACAATTACAATTATAAATGTCACAAACAAATAATATTTTTTAAATAAATAACAAATAAAAATAAAACAATTTATTTTTATTTTATTATTGTTTTTTCCTTTAATTACATTTTTATTCATTTTATTATCTTTATTTCCTTTTTTATTTAATTTTTATTTAATTTAATTTATTATTTATGTAATTATTTATTTTACCATCTTAATGGAAACTCATATGGCATTTGGATACACTGATGCATGAGGCCCATGGCAAGCATTTTGTACAGAACATTTCATTTAACTGCCCTTTTGAAATGAAACACTTGCCCTGTGATTAAAATGTAAATGTAAAAATGTAAATGTAAAATGCAACTACATTTATATCTCTTTTTACCCTCGTTGACAACTGTGGTTAAGTTTGTAAATTACTGTCCCATAATACACTGAACTAAACAAACATGTAATCTAAAATATCATTAATTTAAAAACACTTACCATTTTAGAAAGTCCCCTTTTATAAGACAAATGACCTTCTTGGATGAAAGCGCAAATTGTTTAGATTTCTAGTTGTTGATGCTACATTTAAATTGTACCATTCCCTCTTGTGAACTAGGACTCATTATGTTTGTTGCGGTGCTAAAGTGGCATGTTAAGAGGCTGTTAAAAGACCTAGAACTTCACCACAACACACATGAAAGTTTCTCTCGGTGGGAAGCTTGAGACTCTGGTCTGGAGCAAACTCACCTCCATTTGGTGCAGGCTACTAGCTAAACCCCTAATATCTACTTTCAAACCATTTGACTTTAGCTGTCCTCACAAATGAATGCTTAATAGTACCACCAATGCCTTAAAAAACAATAGCACAACCATGTTAGTGCTCTAATTGCATATTTTCCATGGAAACTACTTTTTTCTCATAGATAATAACGGCAATGTTGCGTCTGCTGTGGGGAATCTTATATGATGTGTTTATGGCACAGTAAACCTTTGGTATGGTGACGCTGGCTTACTTGATCTTTTATAGCGGAACATTTGAAAAAGGCAATGAAAATGACTCGATAAAAACAACTATCTGGGAATTTCCTTCTTCAGTTTTCCTCCCCATTTAAAAAAAATATACAAAAAGAAAAAGTAAAGCGGGAAGCATTTTAGAGAAATATCTTTTAATGAATAACAATGTAGGACTAAACTTGTATCTTATAGGGAACAAAAGGATATTGCATATGAATGTGTGCCATTTGCTGGAGCCATTTAGTAAACAGGAGCATGGACAGATTGCACTGCACGTCGAACAGGATACATACAGCTCCATCTATGGCTATCAAACAAATGGAAGCCCAGCTATTGTCACTGCTCCCTTGTATTGCTGTATCAGTCATCGCTGAGTGAAAATACGTTTCATTTCATTACCACTTCAATTCAAAGCAGTTGCCTTTCAAACGCATGCAGCTGCACATACACACACACACACACACTCATACATACTGTATATTCAAGGTTATGTATTTACAGCTGGCACGATCAAGTCGCGGCCAGGTTGGCTCTATAATAAATCAGGTCCCTGCTTGGCTTTGTATGGCGTGTTATTGTTGAACTCGCCATGTCACACGGCACTTAAACCCCCTCATCCATGAAGAGAGCCCTGTGTGTGTCACAGTGATGGATATAGTCATTACCGTGCCCTCCTTGTCTTGTGTCTGGCCGTCTCTCCCTCGCTCACCCGCTCTCTCCCTCTCTACATCTTATACTGACTTCCTCCATGTTACAAATAAATAAGTTGCAGCGGATGACTCAAGTGGTAAAGGTGAATCAGAAATTCATGAAGAAAAATGGGACCATTCTGTGTGGGCAACTGACTTTCTGCGTCTGTGTGTGTGTGGTTGTGTTGTGTGCACTTGTACGTGGGTGTGGATGTGAATGCAACCACAAACTTTTCTGTCATCGTTCAAAGCCCTTCTAAAACTTCACATTGGCTGCTTTAAAATCTGACCAACTACTCGTTGACTAACAGTTCACTTTAAATGTATGCAGACCAGCTATTGCAAACAGGACATGTCACTGTATTGTATGCTATTCATAGAGTCTGTAAGCCTTTGTCAGACAAGAATTATAGACCACTATTTGATCTACGTATCTATCTACGTCTACCTGCCTACTTACCTACCTACCTACCAAGCATTTAGAGCATAAGGAGAACATTTCCAATACTCACTCCTACAAAATGGCACCCAATTTTCGTGGGTGCCATTTTCATAGCCTCGGGAGATTAGGATGTCTTGCTTGAGTTTGACTTCGTCGTGAGAATCAGTCTGGAGAGGCAAACAATCATTTCAATTCTGTTTGGTAAACCTAGTGTGTGACCAATCAGCGTTCTACTGGTAGCTACTGTATGGGTGTGGTTCAAATGTGACGGCAGCAAAATCGACTGAAAAACAACTATGATAGTTCCTACAGACAGACAGATGGTTCATCCAATAACCTGCCAAGTATTTTTTTAAGTGTCTGCCCTTTTCTAAACAGATTAGATGGATGGCTCCCCAGATGGTTGTGTGCATAGAATTATATATGTTTTTTGGTATGTGGCATGGTATGTGGCATGTCAGGTTAGCCATTTTATGCCTTTTAAGGAATTCTACAATCTGCAAATAAAAAGTGACAAAACCCATTGATGATTGTACATTTTACATCAGGTATTTTATTACTTACTTCAGCTTACAGCTTCAAGATGCAATAATGAAAGTATTATTAGGCCAATTTCTATAGCGTTGTAGTTGCATTGTTTCTTAAAGCTATATCTGCCATTAGTGTGCTTTTTTGATTACAACGTTGTATTTGGAGTTTACTATTAGCCTATTGGATGTCAGTCAGTATTGAACAATGGACTTTTGTTGTATAGTTTGATATACAGTTTGACCAAAATTACTCAATATTGTATGTGATGAATATCCTGTCATGATTCAAGTTTCAAAAGGTCGAAACTCAGTGTTTGAAACCTTTAAATCTCCTCAAACAGTAATATGCATTTGATTTTACCTTCTGCACAACTACAGTGCTTGTTTTAGTGTTTCCCCAACACATTTTCTGAATTTTAAACTTGGCAGTGTTGGAAACTTGACAACTACTGGCATATTT
The DNA here is from genome assembly GCA_027564795.1 of Aphredoderus sayanus. Classification (NCBI taxonomy): domain Eukaryota; kingdom Metazoa; phylum Chordata; class Actinopteri; order Percopsiformes; family Aphredoderidae; genus Aphredoderus; species Aphredoderus sayanus. The sequence continues at coordinate 28,962 of JAODUG010012644.1, read as the reverse complement.
ATTTGGTTTCCGGTTTTTAAACCTTATAAATGGTCATCTGAAAAACTGGGAACATATGTTCACAAAAATGTTTTGAAATTTTGAAACTTTCAGTATGTAGGGCAATTCTTTACATTTGCACTCGTTGGGTGTTTACAAAACCCACTTTTCATAGATTTTTGCCCACAGTTGCAAGCTTGCGAATCATGTGATTCCTGGCAGCATTGTCTTGTGGAGTTTTGGAAATGTTCTCTATTATGTCACTGACCACCCATAAGGTGACTGAAATACAGTATACATTATAATAGCTTGCAACACTGTATTACATTGATCCAATTTAAGTAAACAATATGTAACAAAACATCAACATGGACATTCCTTAAGTGCAGCCTCTGCAGGTACTCTATTTTTAACGTCAACAAAGAAAGGTGCGTGGATTGGTTTGACTCTGTACACAACCGCCAGTCAGAGTGTCACCATGGGAGGTGCAACATCAGATCAATTCTCACCCCCAGAAGGCCTTCAAGTAATCTCACAGCTTCCTGGATGTTGTGGCACATTTATTTTCTAACAGATTTGGGAGCATTGTGAATTAGTTTTCCCTCTATTAGATGGAGAGGGACGTTCAGAGGCAGCGAGAGAGAAAGAGAGAGAGAGAGACAGTGAGCGAGAGAGAGAGCGAGCGAGCAAGAGAGTGCGAGAGAGAGCGCGAGAGAAGCCAGGGAGACCATGCGTCGAGGAGCTGTATTGACCGAGAGGCGCTCCAGTGCTAATGATCTCCATGGGGAGAATGAGCCCACACACTTTCTCTGACAAAGACACAAACACACACACATATACTGTACACACACAAACACACACAGACACAGACAGAGGCCTCTGTCTCTATCTGGGGGAGTCGAGGAGCTCAAGATTGTGATTGATCACCAACAGTGTCTGCTCACACATAGCGGGAAAATGATAAGTATTTATGTCACTGTGTTTGCAAGTACGGGTGTGTGTGTCTGTTTGCGTACAATCATACACGTCAGTTTTTCCACACAACAACCTAGTTTGGACAAGTCTGGTTTTATGGCAAGTTGGATAATAAGAGGGCAGCTTGGGAGGGAGGTGTTGACAAAAGGAATAGCTACAGTATAGTGCAGTCTTCGAACCCCCAACTTCACTCTGAAATATGGCACATATGTATTAAACTGTATGAAAAGTAAATACGACAAATACAAAAAAGAAAAATCTGAATTAAAACAAAATAACTCAAACCCACCTCTCCCCAGCACCGACTGGAGCACCCACCTTGAGGAGCTACTTTAAACAGAGGTCATTAATAAAATAGTTAGGTAAACGTTCATAGGGATTGGACTGGATATACAGGATCTCCCCCCGAAAGGGTCATAGGCTAAATCGAGGTGAACATTGCATTTAGTGTTACTCTAACATGTATATCATACACGGAAACATGCTCTTAAGTGGCTTCATTTAAGATGGGGGTGATTGAGAGAAACAGAACAAAACCCAGCAGAAAGCAAGAAATCGTTTTTAAAACGCATCGTTAGAGGAGCGGACCTCATTCCCATGCACAGGCAGTGGGAGGTTTTAATTGAAAATGGAAATTTCGCCATTCAAGTCCTGATTATCATAGCAGGTGGAGAGCAATTAAAATAAATGGATGGCGAACTGCCTTTGTCCGTGCATTACTAAACGCTTCGGGCGTCTTAACACGCCTTAATACACTCGTACATCTGAGAGTCTCGCCCTGCTCTTATCACAGATTGAATTTAATACTGGCCTACATTCAAAGGGAAAAAAAGAAGGAAGTAATCTTCGCGCCTTGTGCATGTGTGTGTGTACGTGAGCCCGTATGTGTCCCGAGCAAAAACGGATGGTTTACATTTAGCTCTTGAGTGTTGAACAGCTGAGAATGTGTAGAAAGCTATGAACTGGCACCGCGCAGAGCATCTGTCATCTGCCACACTCATATCATGCATCATCATCGTCAACAGACACACACACACACACACACACCCCAAGTGAAAGACAGGGTTCACAACGGTCCCATATGGAACAAAGCCGCGGTAGGAAAACATCCGAGAAGAGGTTTATAGGAAACATCTCCGTTGAAGCCTCATCTGATAGACAGAAGATATTTAACTCTTACAGAGAACTCTATGACTTCCTCCACATCAATTAGAGTATGTAAACAAGGACAATAGCGCTATACAGTATTAGCAGACAACTGCCGCTATGCTAGCTGGAGGCCTCAGTGAGAGAAAGGAGAGAAAAAGATGTAGGAGACTGGTTGCCAATGGCCAGGTTAAGACACCAACTCTTCAGCATGCTCCTTCATAGTCTAGCAATGGCAGGTGTACACACAGAGACTCTAATGAACAAAGACAGCATGAAGTGTGCTCCTCCACACTACGGTGTTGTATAGATAGTGTAGCATATCGTACAGAGCTGGGAGACTGAGAGGTCATTTCTGTTGTCTGAGAACACTTGTTGTTTACATTACAGGTGACAGGCTGCTGTTACTGCCAGCACTGTCTGTAAGGCATACAAATATGTCAATGTATTATGTGCAACTGAAAATGTAATATTTACAACATAGAATATGCATTGTGATCTTTTTATGGGTCTCTCAAATATTTTGACCTCTTAATATCAACTGCCTTTTTTCCACTTTTAGAACATATTATTGTCTCTGTGTGTGTGTGAGAGAGAGAGAGAGAGTAATAGATTGATTGATTTATTGATTGACAGTGAGTTAAGGATAAGTGATATAAAGGACACGCAGAAACGATGAGATTGACAGGGAGGGACAAAGGCAAGAGCTAAATGGATGGAATGGGAGCTCATCAGAGGTGCATGATGGCAGGAAGAATGACCCACATTTCTCTGGCATCCCCACCAGCCCCCACTGAAGGCTGAAGAGCCACCACATAGGGAGAGATGGTGGGGCATACATGACTGGAGTTGTGGCATGTACTGCAGAATGAAGATGTGTTTAACTGGGCTTGTGCATATTTCCTTGCACATTTCAGTTATTCTGTGTGCATGGGTATTTAACTTCTCATTTTGTCTGCACGTTCATTTGTGTCATTTACATTTAGCGAATGACACAAAAGGTTGCAGCGCGAACATTACACAACCTGTACATTTCAGTGTACAGTTTATGTCTGTATTACACAACTGTGCAAGTGTTGAGCTATATGCTCATGCACATGTGTATGAGCACGTCCGATACCGTGCCGTGATCTGGGCGACAAGGTCCTTGTGCGTGTCATGCTATACATTGGCTAGCATGTGCTTGGAAGCTCATGTTGCGTCCAGATGTCGCGACGAATCCATTAAAGTCAAATCTGCAGAAGAAAGTGTTTCATAGGGACCAGAGGGTAACAGCAGGTGCAGCCACTGACGGCGGCGCTCCCGCCACACAGAGGGACATGCATGGATAGATGGATGGAGGGACGGAACAATGAATAGGCGCAATGTGTGCCGAGTGGCACAGAAAGGGGAGTCACTATTTACCCACTAGGTACAGTACTGGCAGATGGCCGACACTGGGGAGAGTAACAGTGTTTGTGTATGGAGAAAGGGGGGCGGGCAAGACTCAATCAGCTCATATTCCCTCCTCTACTTGGTTTCACTTATTAAATCCTCCTCCACTCCATTCACTCCAAATTCTCCCGGATATCTGCGTAGTGTCACCGTGGAGTCTCACTGGGTTCATATTATTTATCGAGTGTTTGTGCATCAGCCGTCTATGAGATTACGGTTTTGAAAAGGTCAATAAAAAGAGCAACTACATGCGATAAATCAATATTGCATGATAACAGGCACAAACAACAACTCCTGTCCCTCCCCTGTGACAGACGAAGGACAGGCCACATTTGAAGTGAAGGCTGTTGGGAAGGATGTTTCAGGCTTGGCGGTAATATTATATTTATTATAACATTTGGGCGTGAAATGTTCTGATCCGATTACATCATGGCACATAGTTATAAAGTGAACAATATAAAGTAAATTATACTGTATGAAGGTAACAGCTCTTGTTTATAGAAAAATGTCTAAAATATTGTTGAAATAGGACTTTATGCTACACACACGCATCTATTTTTGTCCTTTAGTCGTGCATTAGCATTTGGCCACTAACAATTTGTACCACAGTTACATAGGCCAACACCAGAAACGTTCTGGCTTTGAGACCTCAAATTGGAGATGTTAGGTAAGGCATACGATTGTGTACAGTATGAACTGCAATGGACAGACATATAAATATACAGAATATGTTCTTAACTAACTTGTCTGGTAAAACAAATGGAATTCCTTTAACAGCTCTTAGCACAAGCTATAGCAACTTAAACAGATAAGCTGTCTGGAAATGGAAAATGATGGGGAACGTTTACTCTGTTCATGGGAAAGTCTCATAAAAAAGGTCTGTGATGGACCAGTTTGATGTCCTGGTGATTTATGTTCCGTGTCCCGTCTACCTCTCAATCACACTCGTGCAAGAAAGACACTCTCCCTGGTCCTCGTTATGAACATAATCCAATGACCTACATGCGCACATGCACACACAGACATACGAACGTACAAAGACCCATGAAAAATAGCTGTAATAGTAACAGTAGTGACATGCCAACTATTTCAAACCTCCTGTGTTGAATCCTTAGTCATCATTCCAGTGCAATATAATCCATTTCTCTGAATTAAATTGACAAAAACTCTCAAGGGAAATGACAAAGTGAGAGGAATCGACTACATGAATGAGAAGTTCTCCATAAGAGGGGGAGAGAGAGATCCCCATCTCACCTATCTGGATGGGAGTGTGTACTCTTTCTCTCTCACAGGACTGGTTATGAAATGTTCTTTGGACCCAAAAAAAACAAAACATAATAAATTACCCTCCGCACATCGCTATGGCTATCATAAACACTCGTTCATAACCTGGGATTATCGTTCTCGATCCTCACATTGAGAGCGTTTTGTAGTGTAATAGGTAAAATACCACAGGGTGTACAAGTATGAACAACCCCCCCAAACACACACACACTTTTGCGAATTAGTGAATGTCATCCAAAACCCATTCATCCAGTCAAAGATGGGAAATAGGTCCAAATGAATGTTGTTTGCGAGTGCCGTGATGTGTGAGGTTTTCTTATGAGGCATGCAATCAATCTCAGTGTAAGCGATTATTACTCTTATCAGCAAATCCTCGGAAAACACAGCTGAGATTTGGATAATTTAAATGCTAATTTGACACATTTTTCAGTGTCAGTGTCTGATTATATTACACAAAAAACACGGTTATGTCAAATACCTGGTGTATTGAAATGCATTTGCACCTACTATATAACATTTTCTCAAAGATTCTGGTTTACACTCCACTTTGTCTTTTAGGAACAACTCAATACATGTACTGTAGGTCAGATCAAAACTCATTTTTCATAGTCAGCCATGAGTTTTCTTGCAGTTTTACCCTTTCTTCACATGCGTGAATAGAGAACTACATTTCCAGTTTCCAATGCAATTTCAAGAATACATTTTTTTTTCTTATATGATGAGATACCTTTCCAGTTTTCAGTAGAGTTTCTAGACTGCATTTTTTTCTTATATGAATGGAGATACCCCAGTTTCCAATACAGTTTCAGGAATGTATTTTTTCTTATATTAATGGAGGGATACATTCCTAGTTTCCAGTGCAGTTTCAAGAATGTAATTTTAACCCTTGTCGCCCTGAGGTTAAAATGACCCACAAAAGGCAACCCTAGGACAACAGGAGGGTTAATACTAAATAATAAAATAATTATTAAATATTAACCTATATTAATAACCTTATAACCTAACCATTTTGACCCATGGGCAACGAGAGGATTAAACCGCAATAATAACCCGCAAAATACCTTTTCTCCCTAACCCTACGGTGACAGGACGGTTAACTATAAAAGGTCTTCACTCGCTCCTAGCAAAATAGGATTCTTAATTTTTTAATATTTTTAACTATTAATCCTGCTCCAATATTGTTTTTGTATTGTTTGTTTTCTATAAAGATGACGCCATATGCCGTAGAGGCTAGAGTAATTTTTATTTGGAGCCATAAATACCAGAATGACACCCAAAGAAAATTCAGTATAGAAGTCATGACCTAAAATCAGAAGTCAAAGCTGATCTTTTTTTATTATAAGTTTTGAAGCGATCGACCCTTCAAAACAGGATACCAGAGCCAAAACACTTACGACAGGCAAGAAAACAAAAACCATGACTCTGCACCTGAGAACTGAAAGTGTATCTGTCTACCTATAAATAATTCTCTATTTCCCGACCCGCTTATTCCTTTTCTTTCTCTCAGTGAATACACAAGTGGGGATAAAAGTTTTTCCTACTACTTCCACTTTCCTTTCACTCAGCCTTGAAATATGTCAGTTACACAAAAGGTGAATTTAATAATCTAAAATTATTATATGACACACAATCACACACAATCTTCTTGACAGATCATTCTCAGATTTTCCCGACCACCTGCTTCCACACAGTCCTACAGTACACACTCACACGTACACAATGTATGTCATTTTTTTATTTATTAATCTTGTTTGATAAGATAATGTCAATTCCACTTTGTAGTTCATCTTAGTTTAAGATTATGTTGTTTACCCCATCCTCTTTATTTTGTTGTTATAATTGCATTTTCACATTAGTTTTAGTTTAGTTTAGTTTAGTTGAATATTTCTATGATAATATTAGGACATGCACACTCTCAAAAGCACACCAACACACACATGCAAACACAGCAGAATGTGGTGAGGACAAAGTTGAGACAATGAGAGAAACAATAAAAAGAAACTGGAAGCATTTTCCAAATGTGTATTCTTGCTTACCCAACTGCCTGCCACCTGCTTCTCTAACGCCTCCTTCTTTTACATTTCTGCTCTATATCTGAACACCAGTAAAACAACACAGATACATTGATTCTTAACACACACACACACATAAAATGTGAATTCTCCCTCTCCCCTTTAAAAGTCTACTAATCTTAAAACAAAGTTTTTTCTGTACATTGCATATGGGTTTGTAGTATTTATCACTGTCTCTATCACAGCCCCTCCAGTTTATATTTAATATCTGCATGCTCCATTTCCTCTCAACACAACACAAGGAGTAAACCCTCCATACTCCTATGTATTTCACAGAAGAAAGCCAACATCCTGACAGGACTCCTAAGAGATGTAATCACTTCTAATCAGCCTAAATGAGAAAACAGGAGTGTTCTGATTCAGTGCATGTTCCATTTGTTTGTTTCCATTAAGAGAACTGTGTGCGTGTTCATTTTTATTCCTCTGCCACAATTTTCCCATACCTGGCACTCTTTTTTCTGCATGCCATGCAAGCAGCTATTCTAAACAGGAGAGTAAACCATCTACCCACAATAGGAGAACAAAACATTTAAGTGGGGCTGAGAGCTGTCTCAGGAACCAATCTCAGACAAGCTGAGGTGATGCATGTGACTTAAAAAGGCACAGAAAAGACTAAAGGCTACAGCTATACTGTACAAGCATACATTAATTAAACACATGGTGATTTAAAATGTTTAAATGGTAAATGGGGGATGTTTAATGGTTTCAGGTCTACATCAGACATCAGCACAGGCAAATTCGCTCAAAGTTCTTGAGCGAAATGCTAAATCTAGTGGGATGTGATCAGCAGCTAACCATTAACCTCTAGGAAGATAATTACCTTTTTATGTTCCATAACTTTTCACATTATTAATACTCACGTTTACACAGTCAGTAAGACAAGCTCTAGAGGGCGCTCTAGCAGCACTATTATTATTCAATAAATGTGTTTTGTTCACAGATAATGTACATAAACTACATTTAAAATGGATAAACATGTAAATTAAAAAGGTAAAATGCCCCTGTATCTGTGAAAGAAACATGCACTGACAAACACAGGGAGCATTTCACTAGTGAATTGAGAAGAAAGAGTCAAAGCAACAATTTAACCCTATAACCTGAATGTTAACCTCCTAGCCCCTCATAGCCTGCCCTCTACTTCCCCAGCCCCCTTTCCTGCTAACCCTTCCTTGCTACCGAGTTTTCCAGCTCCTAATCATTCCCACCTTCTAATTCAATTTAAACCCTTTCTTGCCCTCTTCCTCAGCTCCCTTTTGTGCTTTCAATCCCTGTGTTCTCCTCAGCCTCCTCCGTCCATCAGCCCATTCCCTTCTCTCCGCTCAACTTGTCCCACCTTTCCATTCCTGTTATGAGGCTAGTCCCCATCCTCTGCTCTCTCCTCCCTCCACCCCTACTCACATCTCTCCACTCCTAGGTATTATAAGGAGAACAGATGAATAGTTCTGGACAGTAATAAAGATGGCGGTGCTGACCTGAACTGGCCTCTCAAATCAATCTTTTATTCCATCAGCGCAGCCCAGCTGTCTACCTTCCCTTTCTCTCGCCATCTCCCTCCATCAATTGCCAATCTCCCTTCATCAATCTCTCAATCGCCATTCTGCTGCGCGTCTTTGCTTCTCAGAATGTAGAGCCGCACTTTGTTGGGAAAGTTGGTCTCCGCGCGCGGCACTCGAGAAATAAGAAGAGGGGAATGGAAATGAATTGGATTTCTCTGCCAAGTCTGCCCCGAAACCTTTGTTCCGCACATCTCATACACTATTCATGCTCTCCCGTTCAGACCTAACTAATCAGAGACAGAGTTAATGATGATGACCTTGAGGCATTAGCGAGATGACTCACACCTGCGTGCATGTGAGTGCGGGCAAGTGTGCGTGTGACCGCGCGCGCTTTCTGCTAAGGAGGTGGTAGCTAGGTCAAACAAAGATTAAAATCTCTTTTAACTTGTTCCCTTTTGTTCTGCCGACGCAGGCTATACCCTGAAGGTAACAGCAGTTGATTTTTAAAGCGACATGTTGGAGCTGCTCTGTATAACTGCCTCAGTAATAGTGTGCCGTATCAGCGCTGCGGTAGCAAAGCGAGATTGTTAAATCCCCCAGTTTCTGCACTTAATCCCGTGCCAGAGTATAGCAACCTGCTGCGGAGATGGGAATCAATGACGGTATTTGCTCAGTGCTTATCGCCCCGTCTATCAGACGTCACAAAAACCCTGAGGATTACACTCGCCCCACGCCACACGAAGATGGGAGTTTGACGTTTGTTCCTTTCCTTCCTTTAATCCCCCATCCATCCACCCAAACCACATTCACCCCATCACCTTCCCTCTGCAGTACCTGCAACATATTCCGACAGGATAAGGCGATCAGGATGTTTCAGTGCAGCCAGCTGATCACAGAGCAGGCAGACATTACAGGACATCAGCGAAAAACACAACCACAGGCTTACATGAGGCTTTGGAGGACAGAGGCACGACAAAGAGGGGAATCAGCAGAGGATAATGGGGGTGGGGTTGGGGGATGAGGAGGGGGGTGTAACACAATGGATTTGGCATGTGAAAGTTAAAAACCGTGTTTGCAGTCAGAGCGGGAGGTATACACACAAATACATACATTGGTATAAAAGTACTGTCTATAAAGGGTGTAGGTAAGAACAAAGAGCCTGCATCTATCTAACACACACCTTTTTTCTATTCTGCATGCAGGAGGCCTCCTATAGCTGTCTGTCCCGTAAACACACACAACTACAGAGTCCTCCCCACCCATAGCCCTCGGTTCCCAGTGAGCCTGAACATTAAGACGTTGTAATTTTTGGGGTAATTAGTTGGCCTGTCAGTTTTATGGCTCTACCTTGCTACCTCTGAGAGTAGGCCTCTGAGACCACACACAATGCTCTGCTTCTGCGCGCGCGTGTGTGTATGCGAGAACCATTTTATGGTGCTATTTCATTAGCAAAATCCATTCAAGTTCATCCCATCCGTCAGTGGTGCAGGGCTTCTATTCCCATTAATGAGACACAGATCTCGGTGTCGTACACTGTAATACCCTGCATACACAGCACATTGAAATTTATAGCTGCCATTTGTATTCAAATACATTTAGAATCATATTTCTGAACTAATTATCATTCATTTCTGGGAGTATACGAATTCCTATTCTATGTTTACACTCAGTCCATGACTGACAAGAAGAGAAATACTTCCATTAGTATGTTCAACAAAAACCACAGATGAATTCTTTTCAGATAGCGTTGGAACTAACACAGCAAGCTTGGACTTTAAACACGTGCTCCCTAGGATAAACGGAGGGAAAACCTAAACCGTATAAAGTTTATTTCTGATCATATTTTCAACTGACAAGCATCATTACACATTTGCTATAAAACCTTAGCTGCTACACAAACAGATATACGTGAACCTTCTTTCCTCCCAAACACCACCCCACCTATCCATTCCACCCCACTCCCCCCCAAAAACACAGACTCAAAAGATTTGGTCGATTAGCTCAGAAGCACAATGCATGCTCAGCCACAACCAGTGAGGGAGTGAACTTGGCAGCGCTAGGATGCCTGAGTGCAATTTCCTCTTTATAAGAAACAGCACAGGGAGGCTGGAATAGGGAGGGACCTGGGGAGAAAGACATCGTGAAAAAAAGAAAGAAAGAAAGAAAGAAAGAAAGAAAGACCCCTTTATTTAATTCAGACCATCTATCACCCTTCAAAGTGGCTGCGTCTTGCGAGTGTCTTAAACAGTGTTTATTGGCTTTAGTCCATTAGCTCATTCAAGCTGCTATTTTTCATTAGGTTCTACACACATACACATACACACACACACACACACACACACGCGCACTTGCTATTATTCATGAGTTGCAACAGGAGAGGAGAGGTAATTGAATTATGTTCCATATAAACAA
>JAODUG010012644.1:0-11068 GCA_027564795.1 Aphredoderus sayanus | reverse complement strand
GACAACAGGGGGGTTAAAAGGCACGAAAAAACAACACAAATACATAAATAAATAAATCACACACACACACACACACACACACACACAGCAATGCCAATTTAAAAAACACGAAATCATACACAATCAGATGGCTCTGCCGGGTGGCCAAATATGATATTTTTAAAAAGGACATCACGAGGGATATAGCATGTATTTTTTAAATAAAATGGTAACTTATCCAGTTCGATACCATCTACAGTACACTGGCCAAAACATAAGCTGTAGAACATATTGCAAACTATTGTGAAATGCATATTATATGATACTGATAAGTGATTATTGAATAAGGCTGGATGTTAAAACAAGAACATGTCAAATACATTAGGCTAACGCAACAGATTGAGGCCATTGTGGATTTAAATAAAAGCAAACTGCATGGGTTTGTGTGACTCATTATCAGACCAGTCTAAACTATGTATATGCATGGGCTCTGTATTTATATGGGTGTGTGTTTGTGTTTATCTAACAGAAGGGATTAGACATATTGTGTGCTGACAGGAGCCATATTGCCATGTGCCTTTGCTATCACCTCATTCCTCTGTCAGATTTAACAAACTACAACATCCCCCTTTCCGTCTGCCATTGAATCTTTCTTGCTATTGCATACCTCCGTGGATGATATGCTTGTGTGTGAGCAAATACAGAAGCAAGCAGAAGACGATAAGATGCTTAGAAGAATGACATTGTGTAGGACATAGGATCAGGTTTACTGCCATATATGGCCAGGAACTAAAGTACAAGGGAATAAAGAATGAGCACTATGCTGTATCAGTTGCAGGAAAGGCTTGAGAAAAAGAATGTTTACCCTAAACTGGTGAAAAAAAGTGTATCTGGCATAACACTGAAATTATGATCTATAGGCATCTTCAAAGTCAACAAAAATGGCCAGAGTTGCTATAAAAGCCTTTTTTATTATGACTCCGTCTCTCTCTGCACTCTCTCAATCACGGTGGTCCGTCATTCTTTTGCCTTCATTTATCATCTGGCAGTCATTAATAAAACCAATCTAGAAATCAAAAGGATTAGTCCCATAACAAAAATAAGCCATAAGCGCTTGACATGTTTAGAACCAATGTCACATGGCCTACTGACAGCCTGAGAGTAAACATAACTCATGGCGTGACGTTTGTTCAGTTTTAGAGGGTTCAGTCAGACAAACAAAATGAATTCCGCTCAGATCTCTCCATATGAAGGAAAGGAACCTGCACAATATTTACAGATTTTAAACATAAATGTACATAATTCAGACATATGATGTGGTTAAAAAAAAAAACAACAACATAGGAATCTGTAATTTAAACCTTTGTCTGTGAAAATGAAAAATCTAAAAGGGGAGTTAAATGATACAGTTCACATCGTGACACTTCTCCTAAAACCGATTTCATGGAAACACCATTGTGCGTGAACGTTACACAAACAAGAAGCCTGAGAGACCACCACAACTTTCTTTTCTTCGTGACGGCGGGACAGTGTCAGGGCAGATGCGCCCTTTCTGTATCCTATCAGTGATATCGCTGGCAACCTGACACAGCTCCTGAATATCATCTTCGTTTTCCTGTCTACAGAACCGGCAAGCGGAGCGTTTTGCATTACACTCCAGCAGGAATTCAAATGGGTTCCTACAGTGTGCTGTGATAAGAGGCCTATCGGGGCACGAGAATGAATGATGGGGTGTTTATCTGTATATCTGTGAGTCTCTGTGTGTGTGTGTGTGTGTGTGTGTATACAGTAGGAATGGAAAATAAAAGGTGAGGACGAGACCGTAAACCTTCACTGCAATTCATATCTCAAATCATATTCAGTTATTGATAATCGCTACAAATCTCCTATTGTTCCCCCCTATAGCCCACAGTATTTCTCCACCAGCTTCACTTCTTGTTGAGAGCTATACTGTGCTGTACTTGAGTTTGCACATTGTTGTGCCCCGTGTGCCAAACATGCATACTGTATTCCCCATGTCTAAACGCATGTGTACTGTAGATGTGTGGCGCTATAAAGTAGTATTTCCGTGTGTGTTTGTTTGCACATTACCAAGCCCTGCTCATGTCTGTTTTCTGCCTCTAAACAGCTACATCCACAGGGACCTCCTGCCCGCACTGTAAACGGGACTGTTTGTTAAGCGGCCCTGAGGTATGCTACAGCTTTGTCACGATGATTAACAGTCTGAGTGCAGGGGGAAACACGCGAGCTAACTAGCCTAGGCCAGTGACAGATCACCCAGCTAGAGCTACCACTGGCTTTTAACGTCGACACACAAACTGCGTGTCTGTATGTATCCATGTGTATGTGCATGTTTGTGGTGTGTGGTCATACTTAACCTGTTAAGAACCTATAGGTCAATTGCTAACATAATGTGTATACGATTGTGTGGCTCCAAGCAACCTGGAAACAAGGTTAGTGGGTATGCATTAGGATGGGTGCGTAGGTGGGTGATGGGGAGGAATGGCTGGCCCACAATCCATCCTCATGTGTCATGCTGGTTTAGATCCGATAGTGGATGGTTTCCCTTTATGCTTTAATTGTAGTGTATTAAGGTAGAGGAGGAGAGAAAGAAAAGACAAAATACTACAAAAATAGAGAAATAGAAATAGAGTGCAGCAGACACAGAAACAAAGTTTTTCAGGGGTGAACACAGATTATATGAAACCTTGAAACACAGAAGTTCAGTTTCCATTATTGAGAGGAGGCTCTGAGGAGATTACAAGCGCAGACAGACAGGTAGAGTAGAACCAGACACATCTCTTCCCAGTACATCAAAAAAAAAAAAAACACTGATCCTCCTGCCCAGAATGCATTGCTTGTTTGCATCTCCATTCAAGTTCTCATCTTCGCAGTCCTTTGGTGAAAAGTAAACAATTATTTCCAATCCCTATTTAAAAATCAATTCATTTCCATTCGTTTGCCGTGGTTACATGCAGCGCAAGAATCCCGCGGGACGGCATTTCCATGTCAAAGGCACACATTAGGCGGAATCCCGTTTCCTCGGCATTAGCGCGGCCTTCAGAGAAGCCCGTGGAAATGACTGTGGCCACTTGCGGTGCCGTGAGACACACAGTCATGCATACCGAGCTACATGCCATTCATCACTAAAGCATGCCCCCCCTCCCCGCCTACTTTCAACAGACAACCATTGCTGTGTAACCTCTACTGTCTGGCTGCTTCCTGGAGATGGCTGATGATGAGCTTTGGGCTAATCCCAATGGTGTCCTAAACCTTCAGATGCAGAGCTTGCCAGCGGTTAGTCCAACAAATTATGCCCTATTGTGTGGTATATGTCATGGGAATGATTCTAGTAATCACGTTTTATTCTGAGCAGAATACTGCCACAGTGCTAGTCTCACCCAAGTTGGCCTATTCTGGCCCCTCTAGCCTCTGTGCCCCTGTACAGTAGGTCCCCTAGCCTCCATATCAACATGTCCTTGCCACTATTGCCTGTGCCAAACAAGCCCCGATCCATCTCCACTCACCGTTGTTTCACTGAGTCATTCCCCTCCTAGTGAACTCTATAGATTTTTGTCTGTAGTCAGTACTGAATAATGAACGAGGGAATGGTTTGGAGCTCCTCCTCGTCTCTCTCTCTCTCCCTCTCTTCTTTTTCATCTTCTCAATATAACAAGTTTGTTTGTACAGCCCTTAATCACGGCTGTCCTCTCTAAGGGCTCCACAAGTCCCACTTTCACCCAGAAATCAATTATGATTCCCATATTTATTTATTTATTGTAGTAATGGAATCTTTCACATATCTACAGAAGTTTGTGTCGCCATGGATCACAGTGGTTTTCTGATGGAGCCAGAGGAAACCAGTCATTGAGAAGGCTTTTATTAAAAGATGACAGGGGAAGCAAACAAATAAATCACTGGGCCGCCAGACTTTGAACACTAGGCCTCCATCTTCACCACATCCACCAGAACGCAAAACTCTCACACGCTGGAAGCAGAGTGATGGAATGCCAACACAGAAATTCACTAGCCAAACAGTACAACACGCCAAGTTTATTTGGCAAGATTTGGCTGTATTTTATTGAATTTTTTATTAAAATAAAATGTAAAATCGATACAATTGAATACTAACAAATTAGAATGTGGTGAGTGAGAACATACTGTAGTACTCCAGGAACCTTTTTGTGTAATCACAAAACTACCCATACCCAAAACTACCCAACAACACAGATATATGAATGCCCCATTTACAAATGACTAGTGTCACAGTATTTTGGGAGGTTTGCACCCCTCTCCACCCCTCTCCAGAAGTCCCTCCAAGGCTCACACCCTTCTCTTCCCATCCCCCCCCCACCCCCATGCATGGTGCTTTTTAGGCAGTTTGAATCACATACTGGTATTCATCTCTCCTCTTCCTCTCACTAAGAAGAATTGGGGGGGGTTTATGCTACTGCCTCGTATAATGATTCAAGACTATATGATATAGTGGAAGGCCAAATATGCTTGATGGCAAAGTAATTGGGAGCTATATATTTTCCCCAGCAATTGATGATGCCAGAATCATTATTGTGAATGTGTCTTATGAATATTTCATGAGTCTGAGTCAATATGAATATATTTGTTCACACTTTGTATAGACACATTCAAATTATGGATGTTGTGTGGAGAGGCTGTTGGAGGAAATGTGTGTCAAGCTAACAGAATTCATTTGAAAAGAAGCTAGCCTAGAAAAACATAAATACATTAATATTCAACATGTTAATATGTTCAGAAACCTACAATTTATAAGTCGTATTTCCAACTGCTGACCATAATTGATTTACCAAATAGACTTACATCGTCCACCATTAGCCTGCTACCTTCAGTCATTTAAGCTAGGCTAGGCTAGGCGACTGCACCCTACTGTATATAAAATCCACATTATTAATCCCCGTGGGGAGATTTGTCCTCTGCATTTGACACATCCTAAGAAGCGGACAGCCACGGTTTCGAACAGCGCTAATGCAGGAGTATTAACCTACCATGCATGCATTTTGGGGTGGGAGACGCCAGAGCTCCTAGAGGAAACGTGAAAATGTGAAAAACATGCAAAAGATGCTAACTCCACAACAAAAAGGCTCTAGGTGACCACAGTCTGGCTCAAGCTAGGATCTTCCTGCTGTGAGGCAATAGTGCTGGAATGGACCACTGGAGTCTACAGGAACCAGAACCAAAAAGGCAGTGCCAGTAGCTGAGATGTAGCCCATCTGGTACCCATTTTCCTGGAGGCTCAGCTGAGTCGCTCTCAACTGTGCTGCTGACTGGGTTTAGCCACAGGAAACAGAACAGTAATCATTTTACTATGCATTCATAGCAAGATCATGTACTGTGTTTTTGTCAAATAAGTGAGATCAGCTCTCAAATTTATTAGCATTTTTTATTTTATACAAATATAATAAATATCACATACGGTCTGCAAACCATTTCTTATGCAGCGGTGCCCAAACTAATATAGCCAACTTGACATCCTGATTTTGGTTGATTAAGATGAATAACGCGCGCATGGATCATGATGTAAATAAACTGAGAATGATAACTAGGCTACTTTCAGTTTTGCGAAATGTAGTTAATCTTACTCGCCCATAAAAATAGTCATTCCATACATACATACACACACAGCAAGCATAACTCACATATATAGCCCAAATATACACAGGCACAGGTGTTTTGATTGATTGGGCTTCAAGTCCCTCTATGGAAAGAAGTGCTCTCTGACAGCTGCCTGCTCTTGACACTCTTTACATGCATCTGTGAACACTTTCCCATCACTTTCTCTCTCCCCACCCCCACCTAAATCTTTTATTGGTCAGAGTCTGTCTGTATTTCAGTCTCTCCACATTGAACCAAGCACTGGAATCAATCCAGTCATTCCATGGAGCCCAGGGCCAATATTCCAGGTACAGTAACAACATCACCAGCTCTGCAGAGTCAAAAGGCATCCAACGTTTTTCTGGGGTTTCGGAATCAAAAGCCTGCAAAAGAGCTGCAACAACAGCAGTGCCAGGATTGCATTTCTGTCTCCACACATTTACAGAAAGTTCAACAATTACCCCAGCGCCCAAAAATATGATTAGCATAGACCCAGATGATAATGGCTTTTACAATACAATTATGGGCAAAGGGGGGCAAATTACAGTATGTATGGGAATAATGGAACCAGGCACAGAGACAATGGCTTGCTAATGTCTGTTATTGTTGGCCGACCCTCTGGAAAGTTGTTTGTGTAGTTTGATATTCAGATACAGGCTGTGTCTGCAGTAAATGACATGCATATCTATGATATGCCCATAGATGAGCCAACAGGGAATAATATAAAAATGTATACATTAATTAATTTGGAAATTCCAAACTTAAGTACTTGTAAGTTATGTTGTAACATATGCCTACTTATTAGTGTATGATGCAGAACTTTCAGTGATTTGATCTAATTGTGGTAATCCTAAAATCTTTTATAGTGTTAGAAACTTACCGTTTTTATACTATTAATTAATGATGTATCTCAATATGTTTTATTCTATTAACTTGGAGTGTTAGTGTGAGTCTGTTTCAGTTATTATCTATTGTTTATGGTACTGGCCATGCTAGGGCTACGTTCCTGTAGCAACTATCATGTGACTGAACTAACAGCATATAGATACAGACTGGAGAGAGACGCAGAGGAAGATATATTTCAGCAGATGAAGGGTAACATTTAATGGAATGAATAGTGACACCATAAGAGAGACATGTACTTTTAACTGCTACTGGAATAAGCATCTGGCAATTCCTCCCCTGATTAATTGTATATTAATTATAAATTAACTGTGCAAATCTACAAAGAACAATCTTCAGCAAACCGGCTAAAATGAGTGAAATATAACAATGGGGACATACAGTACTGTATCTGTTTGCATGCGAGCACAATTAACTAAAACAACATGACATATACTGTACACAGGACATGTTTAAAACAGTCCTATACTGTACACTGCTGGATACACAGTGTACATGCGTTACATTTCTTGACCCGCAACAACACTGAGCCCCCATATATATAAAAATCTACAGCTATTCTACTGTACATGCTTTATGAAGAGATTTTTTTTAAATGTATTTTTTCCAGCCAGCAAGCATGGCCCTGGTTCTGTTGGACTGGTGTTGGGTAACCCTGACTCAGTCCTGCGGTTTGTTCTGGTGTAAACAGATGGTCTGGTCCTTGATGACTAATGTCTGATCTCACCCAGATAGGGATGCAGGCTGTCAGGAGAGATTTCCCAGCGCCGCAGAGGTGAGACACTGAAAAGGCCCAGAAATATGTAAAGAGTAAATAGAGGCCTAGGTCTGATTTCCTGGGAGAAGTTCTATTTAGATAATCACATTTGAACCGTAGTGTGAAGAGTGAGAGGTTGAAATATAGCGTCCCATGGTGTGCAGGTATGCACACGCATGTGGGCGTGTGCGCACGTGTTAATCTTGCTTGAGATACAATATAGAATGCTGGAGCATTAGCTGGTGGTACTATAGGCTGCTGACAGGAATACGACCGTAGGTTATATTTAGCTATATATAAAAAAGGTTATGTTGTTAACTCTCCCGCTGTCCTCCTGGTCAAACTGACAATGCACTACCATGGTGTTCCAACAGAAGGTGCCAACCGCAGCACGGACATATGATGTGCCACGGTTGGTGCCATCTGCTGGTGCACCAAGGTAGTGCGTTTGAAACCCGAGGACATCCGGTGGGTTAAATCAACAATCCTGCAGTTACACATTTAAAAAGCTCTGCTAAAATGTTTTTCAATGTCCTGACCCCTCAGTTTACCAAGAAGCATGACCAATACACACTGATGTAGCAATGGTTTTTTTTGCACAGTTACAAAGTCTATGACATATCATTTAAGAGAACGAGACATTGATCTGGCGTCAATCAATCGTTTGTCACATGCCGTGATGTCACACACACGTGCAAGAGCAGTGTGTTCTCTGGGCCAGGGAGGAAGGAAGGAAGCCTTTCTAGGTGGTACTCTGATCTCAGAGCTCACAAGCTTGACGAGAAGCAGATAATTTACTACAATACAAAGAAAATAGTCCCCTTCCATTTCCACCTTGTGCTGCAGATGGAGACCGGGTGAAGGCAGAGGGCAGAGGGATCGCCTTTGATCACAGCGGACTTTTGCGAGACGCTCTACTCACATTTTCCATCCATGGAGGCTGAGGCTCTAGCGAACCATCACATCATTACAAGGGGCTATGACAGTCATACACTCAGTTATTATGGAAAGTAGGCAGGTTGCCCTGTGAGGGTATTTGCTTGCGTTTTCTGCCAACTGATATACCATACTATTGTGTAGTTAACCTCCAAAACATTTATATTGCTTCTTATTGTTAATATTTTTCATAATAAGTAATTTCTTTGTCACTTCTCCCCCTAAATGCTAAACGAACCAAACTGAAAGTTGACAATAAAACTAGCCACAACACCTGTGTCACTCAAATGTGCACACAAGATTGTACAGTAGGCAACAGTGTTAAATTCAAGGTTTCTTAACCTGAATCATCTTCAGAATGTGACATCAACCTTCTACCACACTACTGCAATCTGATCCATATTTGGTTGTTTAATCTGTGCCAGATGAAAGGTCAGAATATTACAAAATGTATATCAGCTGGTATTCAAGAAAGGATCGGCTATGTGGCAGCGCTTAAAGTAGAAGACTGTTGGTTTCCCTGTCTGCTCTTTACACCGAGCAAATTGTTGTCAAAATGTCAAATTGAGTCCTGACCTGCATACTCCACAGGGTACATTTTCACCAAGGTCCCGGTAGGGCTACGGAGGTACCACCTCTGTGACTTTTTGCTCGCCCAAAAGTGCACCAAAATTGGGAACACGTTCATGGAGGACCCAGTAAATCTCGTAAAGCAGGACTGGGAGTTACGCGGATATGAGGTCGACCTACGGTCTAAAAGGTGGATAAGTGGTCACAGAGCACCCGGTCGGGCCTCCAGTGTGAATACCACACTGAAATGAATATATAGATTACATATTTCTTATGTATGAGTTGTACCCGCCCAACTGTGCACCTAAGTTGGGTACAGTCAGTCACTCTGACTGATTGCCTGCCTAAAAGTGCTTTAATGTCAGGTGGTGCATGGTGCACATGAAGGTCCGGAGCTCCTTTGTGGGAAATGTGAATAACACACTGAAATTAACATACAAATTACATATTTCGTATGTATGAGTTGTACCCACCAAAGTGTGTGCCTAGGTCGGGTACATTTTCACCAAGGTCCTGGTCTGGCTACGGAGACCTGCCGGGACCTGCGGGAGTGCCTGATCAATAGTGCAATAAAGCTGGTTTGATGTTCCACCAAGTCCCTCCTTCCTGGAGCACTTTGGAATTACCAGCCGAGCCTTGCGATCCCACTCCTATGCCCCCCCCCCCCCCCAAGTCTAAAGAGAAAGCCCGCGACCGACAAACGATTTACGTAAGTCGTATGTAATATGGTTATCTGGTTCCCAAAGCCTCCAAGCAGGCAGGACTGTGGATGTTCTATCCAGCATTTGAGCACCTGTGGGCGGGTAGTGTGGAATTGTGAGCATTGACAAGTGCGGAGCTCCCGGCTGTGGGCACACCGTCAGCTAGGGTTAGGGTCTGCAGTTATTTTTGTGGATAATCATGAACTTGCTTCACCCCGAGTCAATATGACCCGCAAAATGTAACCCTAGAACAACAGGAGGGTTAATAATAATAATAATAATAATAATAATAATAATAATAATAATAACAATTCATTATAAACCTATATTTTAACCTAACCAGTTTGAACCATGGGCAACTAGAGGATTAACCTGAAAAGGACCTTTTCCCTAGGAGGACAGGAGGGTTAATAATTCTAATTAACATTTATGTAGTGACTCTCCATCCCTGACTAACATTCTATCATTGACTGACAGATTTACTCTTTCACTACAACACTTCCTCCCTGACCGACATTGATCTTCTCTGATGGACTATAGTTCTTCCTCCCTGACTGACTGGCTTTATCTACAACTTTGTTTTTCCATGATTGAATATTTTATTTTAACCCTCCTGTTGCCCTGGGGTTAAAATGACCCGCAAATGGCCCAACCCTTGTGCAACAGGAGGGTAATACTAAATAATTATTCATTATTAACCTAATTTTAACCTAACCATTTTGACCCAAAGACAACGGGAGAATTAACCCGCAATAACGACATGCAAAATATCTCTTCTCTAACCTTGTTTCCTAACCCTAACCCTATGGCGACAGGAGGGTTAAAGAAATGGGCATCCGATTTTCAGAGAAGCACACAGCCCATGGCGAGTTGTCTCAGAGATAAAGATCTGTTGAATTGTAAGCACATAAATGTAACCCCCCTGTTGACCTCCAGGTCAAACTGACTCAATGCACTAGCTTTTTCTGGCGGATAGGTGCAAATCCTAATTCTACAGTACATCTTACACAGATGTGTGTTTGAAACCTGAGAAAAACAGGAGGGGTAAAAGGCAATTAATCAAGAAATAAATACACACAGAAAGGACAATAAAGAGAAGGACGCAATCAGGTGGAACCATCTGGTGGCACAATGCGATATTATAAGGGTAACAGGTGGGTTACATTTACATAATATACATTTGTTATTTAATATAAATGTTTAATAATCATAATAATTTACTCAGCTTCTTGCTATTGCATATAGGTTAGGGCTTAAAGTATGCTGTTAAAATTTATTTAAAAAAAATTGACATTTGTAATAGTTGTATGCATTTGCAGTAATGAACTGTAAATTAAACACTCATTACTGTTAAAAAACAGTAAGAAAAACAGTAAATTGTTGGCGAGCCTGCTGCTATTAAGTTACTGTAAATATTATGGAAGAGTATTGTACTGTATATAAATAAACAGTACATACTGTAGAATAACAGAAAATTGCTGACAACCCTGCTGCCAATAAATTACTTTAAAGTTAACAACCTCTCCGGGAACCATCACCTTATCGTGGTGGAGAGGTTTGCGAGCCCCTGTGAACCTGAGAGCTGTGTTGTCTG